>CAKNET010000070.1:127371-150840 GCA_930272545.1 Sphaerostilbella broomeana | reverse complement strand
GTTAGCCCTCTGCGAATTTTTTTATTCCCCTTCTTCCCCCCCCCCCCCCCCCCCCTGAATCTTAAATGATGATTGGGAGGGATATTGTGGAATAGAAAAGGGTTCGAAAGGTTGGCTCTGCATACCTAGCATCAATGGTGGCGTTTGCGTCCTTTAGATTGTGCAAGAGCCGGCTCAATGGCTCTGTTTCGATATTCACCAGCATGACGCCCATATCTTCTGCATAAGTTTCAAGATATCCCGCCAATTTGTCGAATGTCATGGATTTTGAGGCCTCGACACTGCCTTGAATCTCCGCCTGGCGCCTAAGTAGTTTAAGATCGTGCGTTCGCCTCGAACTCGTTTGAGCAGAAACGATGTTGGCTAGGTTGGAAATTGCCGGCTTCAGAGCCTCTTGCATCTCCTTAGTGCTCTTTCTCAGTCTTCCAAGTAAGATGTTCTTTTTCTTTGCTAATTCCAGATCTCCTATCTTGTATTCCTGGTTCAGGAACTCAAGGTAGGAATTCCTTAATGGAGCTATCGCATTGTTGGCTTTTGCAGAGAGTGCAGAAATAAACGCTTTAGAGAGTTCTTGCAGGCTTCTGTGGTCCATTAGAATCTGTAGTTGTGGAACTACCCCGGATATGTCATCATCCATGGCTTGGATCTCTTCAACTGGAAGCTCTTCGACTGGAAGCTCTTCAAACTCCTTCAAAAGATCTTTCGGCTTGACTAAGCGTCCTGAAGCCGGGAGGATTATCGTATTATCAGCAGCAAGATCAACCACTCGCTTAATTCCTGGATTCAACACGGAGTCCATGCCCACGGACTCGATGATGGATGTAACATCTGAGCCAAATGCCAGCCCGGACGTGTTGAGGTGTGCCCGATTGGCAATGCCTCTGTAAAAGTAATACTTGTCGGAGATTTGAATAACAACCAGGGACTGTGGCCCTGCAAGTGCCGTTACCGCGTTAATATTGGCTGAATCTAACAACGATAAGACATCGTCAGAATTCTTAGGTTCGCTTTGTGGACTGAGTTGGACTATGAAGAGCGCATTGATTCTGTAAGAAGATGCGATGTTACGGGTATTGTCCGTCATTCGTTCGTCGACAATCACCACGATGTTCTTGCACCGATCATAGTAGTCCCGTAGCGCTCTTTCGTTCCGAAAGGGAACATTTAAGGCGACCGTCCCCGTAGCCAGTAGAACTGGACCTTGGAGCCGGGAACCAAAAATGCACGGCAAAACAACAGACGATGCTTGAGTTTCCGTGGTCAGCTCTTGACCTGGGAGATAAAATTCAAGGCCGGTGCCGAAGCGAATGACCTGGGTATTTTCCAGATCCACGAACGAAGGCAGGGTGGCTGAAGTTGTGGTGAATACTATGTTGTCTTTGGCAATGATCTCATGCAAGCTTTCTACACCTAAGCCTATGTCTTCCATGACTGAATGATCGATTGGAGCTACGTCTTTTCTTTTAGTGTGTGTGTGTGTGTGTGTGTGACTAGCAACTTTGCTTTCTACCCCGTTTGGGCTAAAATTGGGAAATGCCTACCTTGAATAGCAGCCGGTGGAATGGGATTAATCATGGTGAAGTCGGCACGCTTAATCGCTTCCGGGAAGCAAGGGCTCACCAACCTATCGGCGTTACACATAATACCAGTGTCTGTTGCTGCCATTGGTAATATTGAACAGATCAGCGAGTCTCCATCACGCTTTATTACCAATGGGCAGCAAATGGTCGCGTCTCCAATTGTCGCAGCATCTAAAGGTACTGGGATGATGTAAAGAACCTTTTAGTAATACGTCAATTCAAGCTCAAAAAAAGAGGAACACTTATAGAACCTAGTTACCTTATCAACATAATCGGCAACAAACAATGCAGGGTTGGTTCCTAGAAACTTTGTGATTGGTGTCCTATCGAAACCAGATATGAAGACACAGATTTCTTTGTCAGTGAGAGTATCTTTGTCGATTATGATATATTCTAGGAGATTGTCTCCCTCGATAATACCAGCACTATGGGCTATGCCAGCAAATGTATTCCTTGCCTTCCAACAACAGGTGTTGCATGATGCATCCGCGAAGCAGAAGTTGGAGCAGGTGGGTTTCGATTCGGAGACCGCCAATATGGCGATTTTGCCTGATACGATTGGGATCTTGAATGTTGAAGCGGGTGCTTGTAAGATTCGGAAGCTGTGAAATACACCTACATGTATCCAGTGTTGGTGTTGACTCCTTTATTCTAAACGGTTCAAGGGAGGACATACTCAGATGAAACGGGAAGCTAGACACTCGCCTTAAAAGGGTCTCGCCCATTTCTCCCAGGTCCGCGGCATTGAAGAAAAACTCTTCGGGGTAGGAAGAGATATCAATCTCTTCGATTCCATTCTCTGTCCGGCACAGAAGTATTTGCTCAGGACTGAAAGGATGTGCAGAGCCGACTGGAAGTCCCTGTAGGATATCTCGAATCCGGGTCTTGGACGCTGCCAGAGGGTCGAAGAAAGTTTGTCTAATTCGCTCCATGGCTGCTAGAAAAACTTTCTATGCCTAGATATCAAGCTGATAATAATCGAGAATTATATAGCATGGTAAGAATCCAAGGCGTGCTTGCATGATGCCCAGGCCATTATATATATGTGTGCTTACGCCCAAGTCTTAGCAGCTTCTCACGTACGGAGGAGTGTTGTTGTACTATTAAATAAAGGGCAAGGGATATAAATGCTAGGCAGTGCATTGTGGCTGGGGGGAAATAAATACCAGAATGCAATTGAGATCCATTGATGCTGACAGCCGAAGAGGTGAGATTTACCCGCAGGTGCCGCAGCCGCCAATTCTCCCTGTCAAGCCCTAGAGTCCATCTGGGTGTCCATTTCAGCGGGGGAAGAATTAACAGCCGGAGTCCTAGAGCGTTTCCAGCCCGGGCTTACTAGAGGGTCTGTTCTGCCAGGGCTCCCGCTCCTAGGTGCCCGTTGAGACCGTTGCTTTCAATGTTACTGCCAAGGCGAAAATACTATACCTTTAACAGGCAAAAGACTACCTAGGTAGTGACTATAGGCGCCGTATAAGCGGGGCACATCTAGAGCATATTTGTTTATAAGATGCTCTCGCTCTAGGATAAATGCATATTTAGCACTATCTAAGACTACAGAGGATGCATCGTTGTCCATTTAGCTACTGGGGTACATATATGTAGAGGAGCAAGACAGAATATGCCCCAAGCTTAATTCTGATTAGTTAAATCGTATGCCCTGCTCACCCTTGTTACTCGACGGTACATTACTAGGTACTACTAATCAATGACAAAGGACAGATTCTTTCTGATCAAGAAATATATATATATATATATATATATATATTTCAGAATTACCTTCTTGCTCTTTTACCATAGTCAAAGGGGTGTGGATTTAATTAACTTTAGTTAAGATTAAAAGACACAAGAGCATGGGGTAGTTTACTTCGCACAGGTGGTAAACTACGCGTCAAATTCACCAATTTTTATTCGTCATATTACAATTCTATCTTGAGGAAATCATAGTCGTTTTAAAAAAACAAGACCACATTCTGGATGATTTGGTATACCCTACCTGTCTTTGGTGTCCCTTCCTTCATACCTCGAAAAATAGCCATTACCAGCAGAAATGGCTTCACCACACTGCTGCCCCGCCGCCGACTTCGTTAGCGGATGTCGTGCAAGAACTGCAAGCCGCATGTCCCAAATCGTACTTGCAGCCCTATTAATGCGCCATCTCTTCGTCATTTGCGGAGACATTTTTCTTTCGATACCATGTGTTATAGGCCGTTTGACGGATTTTTGATTCAGAAGTAGTCAAATGCAAAATTGGCAGCGCAGGACCGGCTATAGCATCTCGCATCCAACGGCCGCATTCACCTCGGACTCGCTGATGCCAAGGTCAATACCACGTTGCCTTGCCCTTGGCTGGCCCCCCGGCCCCGGCCGTTCGCATTTGTCGTATGCGAGGTTCGAAGGGGAAATCATTCGTTCCCGATCCATCCATCTGACCTAACCTAGACAGTGTGGAAATGTCGTCTTCCCTATACCGTTAATTGGTCAACAGGTGACGGTGGGCCAGCCTAAACCTTGTCGAGCTCGCCGAAAGAGTCGGGAAACAACCTTGTTTCAGTGTGTGGGAATCCTTGTAGCCTTGCCTGGACTTGGCTGGCCGATATTCACAGATGAGCCGCATCAAAACAAGGGTGGATGTCGGGGGGAAGTGACGACGACGCTTATTGATTCGGGGTATTCTTGACCGCATGAGTGACGAGCAGATTCGGGGAGTCGAGAGTAGAATCGATCGATGCAATGGCCCGTTGAAATCATTTCATGGTTCGGTTACGGTAGGAAGCTTCGGATCTTATATGTGGGCTAGTGGCGTATTGAATCCTGCAGCATGGCGGTGTCTTTCATAGCCTCTGTTGATAGCGCATAGCGATGGAGACGGCAAACGACGCTCATTCCGACAGAAGAACTCGTCAAGGCTATAATAATCGACACAGATCGGCAGCGGCATGTTCAACGTCGGCCTGCCGTTACTGTCCTGCCCGTCTGCAGGGTAACACAACGAGCCTTCTCGAGATTTTGTCCGTGGCAAGTCCAACCAGTTGTCGGCACAACGCACGCAGCTCGTAAGCAGTGCTGGTAATAACCTGTCAATGATAAACCGGAGTAAAAGGTATTATTCTGTGTCCCGTCTGTTTTCGAAAGACTCATCGTCAACCGTAGTTTGTAGATGATGGGAGCTGGATCGACTTTATCTACTCGGCCGAGGCTGCGTGTTGTCCAAGTTGGACCCAAACAACTTTCCAAGCTGAACAACGGGGGCCGGTACATATAATTTGGCGCATCTTTCTTGTATTAGATACAAAAATAACCATCTTTCGAGCCATATCAAGGACTCGTAAACTAACATCAAGGCTTTCCATCTGGTACCTGACGGCGACCCTGGCGCATGCTGTAAGTCTGGGGTAGGCTGTGGTTAGCTCGTGAGCCTGGGGCGGAGGTCACGGATGACCTTCCATCCCTTTGTACTGGGTACTAGTAGCAAGCAGACTGATTTGGCATGTGTCGAGGTTCCGCTACACACCACAGAAGAGCTAAAAGAAGCGGGAACTGGTGTTGAGTCACTCGCTCCGTGAACTGCATGCCGCCCCAGGGCCAGAATTACGATTGGCCAATCAGAGGCACGGCATCCACGCCGAGGACCCATCCAGCCTGGTGGGAGCGGTGGGGCAGTTGAGCCAATCCGATCAAGAGAAACATGGACCCACGAGGGAATGCGGCCTAGTCATTGGCCAGATAAACCTCACAGAGCGCCTTGCACTAAGCCCTATTGAGCACGCCGAAGGAGTCAGTTTTGCGCACCTGCTGCGCCATCCCGTGAGGGCTCCCGACGCTCTGAAGGCAAGTGAAATACCGTCATGACTCCCGGCCGACGACGCCTGAGGATTCTGTTTCTTCTTTTCGTCAACTCCCTGTTTCCGCCATCTCCAGCATCAGAACTTTACTCCAATTGTCGTTGTTGATCCCGAATCACCAGCACGATTCCTCATCGGGGGTGAAACTCACAGGCAGGCCAGCTAAACGTCTACTGCAATCCACTTGCTCTGGACAAACTGCTATCGTCTTGCCTCCTCACCCAGCGCACGCCAAGATCTTCTTCACATCTTCACCTCCCAACTTGGCGCTGCTGCAATCTTTCTCCTCTTTCTCATCATCTCCTTTTTTTCATTCTCACAGCAATCTCTTATTCGTTCATCGCCCACTCGAGAATCAAAAAACTGAAATTCTGTAAGTACCTCATCCATCGGAGAGCGGAATTGGGCCTCGAGGGATCGCGGGCTTACACTCCCATGGCTTGCCCGAATATCATCGAGGTCCATTGCATCATTTCGTCTGCAATAGTGACAACAAATCGACGGCTTCCACCCTGAACCCATGCCACCTCTATCGTCGGTTGCATCCAAAACAATCTCAGCAATGGCTTTCCAGTACAACAACTCCACCGCCCCTCTCCCCCAGGGCTTCTCTATCTACCAGCCACAGCTCGGCGCTCAGCTGCAGTTCTTCCCTGCTCTCGGCACCCAGGAGCTTGATGACATGATGAACGCCTATCTCCCTGGTACTGCCGCCATCAAGGAGAAGCGGAAAACCGTCTCACTCGACTTCCTTGAGCACAGCCGACTCACTGGCCAGAACTTCAAGTTCTACCCAATCTTCTCACTCAGCCCTGCAGCCGCTTCGCCGGCAACTTCATCCTCCTCCTCCTTCAATGTCTCTCCGATAAACCCCACATGGGACTGGAACATGGCTACTGGACCTGCTTCCTCAACATCTTCACTATCTTCTCACAAGCAGCGCAAGAGCTCCAAAGCCAGCACATCTTCATCACGCCATCCCACCACAGACTTTTCGCACCTCCCTGGTATGAAAATCATGACCAAGGACGGCCAAGATGTTACCAACTCGGCGGCTCGGGGTACCAAGACTAAAGAGCAGAGAGCCCACGCACATTTGATGCGCATCATCAAGGCCTGCGATAGCTGCAAGCGCAAGAAGATTCGCTGTGACCCTAGTCACAAGAAGCGCCAAGCTCCAAAAACCCAGCCCCAAACGGCCGCAAAGGCTGCAAAGAAGGCCCACGCATCTCCCCAGAAGCCATCGACGGCAACCACTCCAATCCTGGACGATGCCCTAAGCATATCGCAATCTCCTCTTGGATTGGATTCAGACTTTGTATTTACTGATCTGGAGGGAATGGACGTTACTGACGAGGCTGCCGAATACTGGGAGCAGTTTTTGCAGTATCCTGCTGCAGGCGCTGACGAAAACTACGATTTCTTCTTCGACCCAGAGGGCCACCTCTCCTCTCAGTCCTCCGCCTCTTCCACTTCTGCCTCCCCAGGCAAGGCCCTGACACCGCCTTCACAACAAGAATCACATGTTGCGGCTATCGGCGTGATACCACAAGAGCTTTCTTCACAATATATCTCACCTCAACTGCCATTCCTGGATGACCCCAGTTCTACCAATAGCTACACCGACTTCAACCTATTCTCTCCCGGATCTTCCTTCTCAGAGGATGAGCACATGGTCGTCATGTCCTCACGGCAAATCAGTCCCAGTCAACAGTCCATCTCGGAGGAGTATCCGACATCTGTCTACAACAGCCTCCACAGTGATAGAGATGTGATTAGTTGGAGTGACATAAGCGCATCCGTATCACCATTGGATCCTATGGCCCCTATGGACCTAGGCGGCGCTTACGAAGCTCTAGAGTGGTATAATCCGGGCACAAGCCTAGGCCAATCATCTAGGCGTGGCTTGCCTGCCGGTAACCCAGGTATACCGGGGGTAATCGACCCGGTCGGTGAAGTGGAAATAGCTTTTGCACCGAGTGACACCGTGATTGTTGCGGCGCAAAGCATGAGTATCGGAAGAACTGTGGACGACGTATGTTTCCAACTACACCAACAGTTTGTTCGTCTTGCAAGAATTGTGGCTGACTTTCTGGAAGGTATCAACTCAAACATCAGACATTCCGGGATCCGCTTCTATTGCGGTCTTTGGAGGAAGTGTATGTCTTCACCACACCACCAACCAACTAGCTTGCAGAGTTGCGACTAACTTGAAAAAAAAGGAAACACCAGTCCAAGCCTCTCCAGGGTCCACCGCCAACAGCGTGCCATTTGGCGGCGTACGTTCTTCCCATCCATCAGCTAGCTTGCATTCCGCGACTAACTTTGATTTCAGGACACACAAGTCTCGGAGATCCATCAAACTTTGCCAGCAACCGCCAGATTCGGAAGGGTTAGTCCTTGCCACCAGATCCAACACCACATCTCCTTAGAACAAACCTTGCTGACTTTTGAAAAAAGGAATGGCCAGTTCAAGATACGACTCAGTCACTACCAGACCAAACCGGCGATGGAGTTGTATGTTGCCTCCGTCACCCCACCCTTTACACCCAACCATTTTCATCTAACCAACAATCACAGCAGCCATCACCGGCCGGATGCGACTCTCAGTCTACGATGGAGGCTATAAGCAGCGGTCCAACAGAGTACTCACCTGGCTCGGATGAATCCCGTGTAGTGGTATGCTTCCGCAAGACCGAGCCTGTCCTTCGTATCCATGCGCTGACTTTATTTCAGGTTTCTGCCCAACGACATGAACAAGCCAGAATTGACACGGCTTGTGAGGTTACTTATGCACTGCGTGGTGACGCTAACCCCACTCATTCTGTTGCTCAAATCCAGGACACTGGCGTCTCGCCAATTGGCCTTGCTGCCACTTCTAGCATGTCTGAACAAGCAACTACCGTCGCCTCTCCGACCGAAACGCTTGCTTCTTCCCACCAGAGCAACAACGCTCAATGGCAATCACCGGCGACTGGCACAGTGTTTGTTCAAGAAGCTACGTCGTCATCTACTTTGTCGGAACTTCAAACCTTCAAGGTGGACGACGCGTTGCCGATCTGGGATGGCAGTGCCGCTAGTCAACACTTTCAGAGCCTTGAGATGTTTGTTGAAGCAACGACTCCATTGTCTCTTGCCTCATATGCGGCAAGAGTATCATCCGTTGCTGCTGTGTTGGCTATGATATCCTTGTTTGTCATCTGCATTGGTGTCGTTGGTCCACGTCTCGTTTTCTGGGCAGCATCATTGATGCTCGCTCTCCGTACGACCACCGCTCCTCTTGCCGCTGCCGCCATGGCCGTTTCAGTATCGTCGGTAAAGTCTCTTGGAGGAGCAAGCGTTTTCTCGTCCGCCTCTCTCTGTGAGATGACTTCTCAGGGGAAGTCATTCTCCCAAAAACATCAACGATCCTCTGTGGCATCTCAACTGTCAACACTCCGCCAAGTAGTGTCTCGTCGCCTCTCTCCTCTTGGTGGAGGAAGAACTTCTCCATCCATCCTTGCGTCAATCATGGGCTAGCATTGTGTTTGTTACTGTTGCTGCTGCATTTGTTTGCGCTCATGGGAGCGTGAACGTTGCTTGTTGTTGTACATAACATGCTTGATAGATGATGACCTCTCCAGGTCAATGATACCCCTGATTTGTGTTGATTGCGTTGGCGTCTGGTTTATTTGGCAGGTTGCTGTGATTGCTCTTACTGCAAATATCACTAGCCTTGCCCCTTCGTGTACCAAAGTATATAGCGTTGGAAGCGGATTAGTCAATTGGCTTGTCCATAGAAATAAACCAAGAGGCATACATATATGCCTTGTATTTTTGATTAACTACTTTATTGTCTACAACTGTTTATTTGTGAGAGGTTGCATTTGTCCTTGACGACGGCCTGTTGTGTGTCGTGTTTTACCTTAATCCTATTATAAGCGGACTGATATACCGAATAGCTTGCTTGCTTGCCTGTATGTGCGTAGTACTCCCTACTGATGCCAGAGAATGATTGACTGGTGATACACGTTGAGTTTAGTGAGTGACAAGGAACATGGGCTATGCTATTGTGAGACAGTGTGGAGCATCATCTGAGTCATGTGATTCGCCAGATGCAAGCGTTTTCCTCTAAAACGGTATGACAACAGACGCCAAACGCAAAAACTACTAATAAAAAAACCAGTGTAGCTCCAAACTGCGTGGCCTCAAAACTACAGCAATCGCAAACACCACTTCTCCCAATTTATATGTCATTTCCCCTCTCTGTATTGTGGTAATCAACTGGCCTTAATTATCGACAGAGGGCGTGGCGTAAGGGACGGTGCGAGGTGGAGCTCTGATTCACAATCCCTTTACTTGATGGCATACGGCATTGATACACGCCAACGGTTCGACGGACAGTGATATTGTGGTGTGTAAGAGAAGAGAGATGGAGAGGTGAGAGAACTCTGGAGTGAAAAAGCGCGCTGGGTAAGGCAGCCTAGGAGGCTCGATTCATCTGCCATAGGGAAGCAGGTGAGAGTAGCTTGCCCGAGGGGGGGTGGCCATTGTCAGTCGCAAGAAGAGAGGGAAACTTGGGGTTTTATTGATTTAGTTGTGGATATTATTTGTTTTTTCATTCTCTCAATCTGCAGGGCTGAGAAAGGGCAAAAGTTTGTTGTCTATCTTGGAATATAGATCGGCCACGGATAGTGAATCGAGGAATCAGGCAAATTGAGGATCCCTGTAAGAAGAGGAGGAGGAAAAGAAGAGATTCAGAGCTCAGAACAAAGGATTTAGGCTTCAACTCACGTCTATCAGACTGTGGAGTTTGGATCTCTGAGGAAATCTTGACGCAAACAAGTGGATAAGAGAGAGTGCTTGTGAAGGGCTGAGACTGATATGATACAGCAAAACAAGAGAGGGCAAAGACAAAGACAGCCAACAATTGCAATCACGCGCCAGGATTTTTAATTTAGGCGTTGTTGTTACTGCATTTGCTGCATTTACTGTAGTGGGTTTCTGCAGCAAAGTCCAAGGCAAAAAGCAACGAAGCCAAGAAAGCAGCAGCAGCAGCAGCAGCAGGACAGAGACAATCAATCACACGAGGCAGAAGCATAGGCAGATAGCTAGGGCAGCTGCCTTCAGTTGGTGCTCGGCAGAAAAAAAAAACTAGTCGCTATGGCTGCTATAACAACCACGACAGCGGCGACACCGCCCAAGTCACCGGGGCTGCTGGCAGGGGCAAAAAGGGCGCTGCGAAAGTTATTCCGGCGTGCTTTGCTAGCTGCTGGTGATGACTACGGCGGTCAAGGTGATTTGGAGGGCGACGTTACTGGAGCTGAGACTGGCGATTCTTCACTGTTGAACTTGTCGGATATGAGAGTGGCAGTTGGGGTGGATGATATCCTGGAGGATAAGGAGATTGTTGGCGAGACGAAAACTACTACTGCCGCTGCTACTGGCACTGCTATCAACAGAAAAAACAACAAGAACAGCAGCAGAAGCAGCAACAACAATAACAACAACATCATGGCGCTGGTAGATATTCAGAATCCTCTCGACGACGAGGACAAGGAGAACCAGCCGCCATCTGACAGCATCCTCAAAATCTCTCAATCACTTGCGGACCTGAAGCTCGCCCAGGCAAATGGAGATGTCACCAAACCAGCACCACTTGAAGAGACGCCGCTTTTTGTGATTGACGATCCTGTTGTGCTTGCCGAGCGGGCAGAGCATCTCAAGTTCATCGGGGAGGCCCTGGATATGGTATTGCTCCCTCCCATTCCCGTTCCCATTCCCATTACCATCCTGTCTTTCATCCCTCCATTCACATATTTATCACTAACCACCCTCCCCAGGCCCGCCTTGCCCTTCGAACCAACGAGACTCCCGTCGGCTGCGTCCTCGTCCACAACGGCAAAGTCATCGCCAGAGGTATGAACGCAACAAACGTCACCCGCAACGGCACCCGGCACGCAGAGCTGATGGCCATCTCCGCACTACTCTCGTACCCGCCTCGCCATGGGCCAAGGACCACCTCCCTCAGGCCAAAGGTGCCACCTAAGCCTAAGGAACCGGAGTCAGATACCGCATCAGATACTGCTTCGATGGAATCGGAGTGGCGGTCTCCTGATGAAGGTAACGAGGATGGAAGTAAAGGCCATTTGTACCCCTACGGACAGAAGCTGCACCCCGATGAGCGAGTCGACCGTAGTATTATCAGGGAGAGCATCTTGTACGTTACGGTAGAGCCGTGCGTTATGTGTGCGTCCCTACTGCGACAGCTGGGCATCAAGAAGGTGTACTTTGGGGCTGTCAACGACAAGTTTGGTGGCACCGGTGGAGTCTTTAGCATCCACGCGAATTCTCTGCCCATCAGTACTGATGGCCAAACAGCTGCGGCTCACCCTCAGCCGAAACCTATCCAATATCCTGATGGGGGAGGAAGTCTTGGAACATCATTCCCCCTGGGTGGCGGGGACGGCGGCAATGTCGAGCCTGGCTATGAGATTGAGGGAGGATGGGGCCGTGATGAGGCTGTGGCCCTTCTGCGGCGATTTTATGTGCAAGAAAATGGACGAGGTGTGTCTTTGGTCCCCTTTTCTTTCATTTTGTTTTGTTTTGTTAGTCTACGTGTTTGCGGCATAACGCTCCCACTAACACATCATGTAGCTCCAGTTCCACGAAAGAAGGAAGGTCGTGCAGCTCGCTTGGCTGCCATGATGGAAAAGGATGGTAGTGGTACACCCTCTGAAGCTGCAGACGATCAAGAGAAAGATAGAGAACACAGCGATCTCATGGAGTTTAACGGTCCCATGAAGGAGAATGTTGACCCGGGCCTCGAAGGCGATGAGTCGAAGTCTGGTACGAGTGGACTTAAAGACACGCAATCCCCTATTAAGGAGAAGTCGGTTTTGAGGGAAGGGAACAATTACGCATAATTGGTGAAGAAATGGGAAATCGGAGAATACCCTTGCTTAAGAGTCGTTTGAGGACGTGTCGGTCTTAATGCTATGAGAACGGTAACACTTGGACCTAGGTGGCATTGCATTATACCATTGGTAGCTAAGGAAGCTATGAGGAAACAGGTCGAGAGCATTCCACAATGTACATTATATATAGACGCTGTGGAGAATGAAATGACATTATCGCTGAAAGTTACGATTGGCACTTAGGTTTGCTTTATTCATTCCGGGTCTTGACTAAATAGCATTGATTTCCTCAATTCATAACTCCAACGAGTCAAAATTTCACAGATAAAAAATATAGTAGTTATATATATACCTACCTAGGTAGGTAGTTAACTAAACTCGCGTACTACACCGGCATATATAAAAATAAAAACCACTATAGTGCAAAAATACTATTTCATGCGTAATCTGGGAATCGAACCCAGGGCTCCCCGACGTTGCGGATGGCAACGGAGAATTTTACCACTAAACCAATTACGCTGTTTTTAGTTGACGCTGAGAACGTTACTGCTAACTAAAAAGCCTGCACTATCTTTGTCTATCCGCAGGTCTTTGCCTCACACGGAAGTCACACCTAAATAATCTTACAGGTACATTAGGTAGTTTCGTTTCTGCAGCCCCCCTCTAATGCTTCATAGTCTCTTTAATGGTGTATCTTTGCGATACTGCCAATGGTTCATATCTGAGTGAACAGCCTTGTACCCCAGCAGAGACTCAACCAGATTGAGTATCATGGCGGGCGAAATGTTTGTGGCGCCAGCATAGCGGTTTTCGAGCTCGAGGGTGAGTGTGTCGTGGACGAGGCCAAGCCCAAAGGGGCTTTGGTGGAGTTTGATAGTAATGAGAGGGGGCTAGGGATTATTAATATCTGTAAGGACTACTGACTTCTTGTGGGCGTTTTCTTTCAATCATGGGATTTGGGAAAATAGGAAATCATGGTACCTTGTTTGTGCGGACGTTGTTTGTGCGGCACCACTTCCGGAGATACCTGTCTAGGAGCTCGAGCGAAGGGGAATGACTGCATTGGATCTCGACGGAAGGCCCGCGAGCGTGGATGAACATGTGGTATGGTGGCTGGGAGAGGAGCTCGTCTGGACGGGGGAGCGAGTTCGCGTTGGGGAGGTATTCCACGTCTTTGAGGACTTGGGCCCCCGCTGGTGCGGATGATGATGATGATGATGATACTGCTGCTGCTGCTGCTGATGATGATATGCCGGGGATGATGATGGGGGTTTCGCCGTCGAGGGCGGTAAAGTCGTCGTCGTCGTCGTCTTCGTCGTTGATGGGAGGTACGGCTTTGACAGAGGGTTTGGTGTTGAAGACATTAAGGAGCTGGGCTTTGTAGATGGGGATAAAGTCCGTGGCGGCGGGGGATTTAGCGCTGGGGAGGGAGAGGATGAAGCCTCCGCGGATTGGTGTCCATGAAGTTGATGGCGATGTCGACTTGGTGACCTTGTTTTCCCACGCCGTGTGCGTCAGTTTACAAGCAGCAGCTATATAAAGAAGAAGAAGAAGAAGAACACCCACCTCAACATGTATCCTCAACGCAAAACTCCTCGCCTCCTCCAACTTCTCCAGCATCTCCTCCCCCCACTTCTCATTCTCCTCATCATCCAGCACCTCCGTCAGCGCCCTGCACCACGCCTGAATCGCCGTCGCGACCGCCACGACCAGGTCGTTTTTGTCTCCATACGCGGAATCTAGCTCCACGAGCAGCATGAGCCATTCGGGATCGCAGATGATGTCCCGCCCGATGGTGGCGCGTAGGCTGACGATGGCCTTTGCGGCGGGAGAGTCGTCGCTGGACCAGTGGTCGCGGATGGCGACTTTTGCTTTGAGGGGGCTGTTTGGGGGGGAGGATGTTAGGTGAGGGTATTTGTTTGGTTGATTGATTGATTGATTAGATTAGTGACTTACAGAGACATGTGTGCTTAGGTGTGCGGTTGTATATTAGAGATGGTAATGGTGATGGTGTAGTGACGCTCAGGTTGAGAATCTGACGATCTCCCAAGCGTGGCCTTTGAACCTCTTAACTACATATGTACTCTGCAACATTCAAACTACACCTTAAATACAAAAGCTAATTGCAAATGGCCCAATATTCAAATAGGCCTCCAAAAAAAGAACGCCACGCAACATGATTCACGGCGGGCCTTTCCTTACACCACCCACACCAACACAACAAGCTTAATTCCGAATACAGTTGGGGGATTAAAAAAAAGAGAAAGAAAAAAAAGACACAGGCAGCATATCCCACCAACTGCTCAAGGTCCATGCCAGCCGGGGTTATCGTTGAGATTCCGACGCTATTTGTTTTGTGTTTTTCAGCTCCTCAAAAGGCAGACTGGCGAGGCGTTTTGTTGCGTGGAGTTGTGCTTGCTCTAGTTCCGTGCGGGGGGCTGGGCGTGGAGATTGAATCAATGTTGTGAGATACTGCTGGTAAATATAGGTAAGTAACGTTTCTAATATTCATCTATAGAAGGATGAATGAATGAATCAGGTCGCTGGTTAAGTATATGTATTTGACAGTCAAGCATCATCATCATCATCATCATCATCATCATATCAACTGGCCGTGTCCTAAACGAGCATCACTCTATCGTAAACTTAATCAGGTGTCTTAAATCCACCATATCCATCCGAGACATACCATCCCCAGATTTGGCATTTCCAACAGCCTTCTAAGCCTCCTGATTTGGCGAGGCCGGCCCGCTGCACTAACACGACGCCAGCGCTAAGAAATAACCCACGCTTCTTGTCCCGCCTCTGATTCCTCGTCGTCGTCGTCGTCTGGAGCTGGCTCCTGTTCCTGCAGTGGTTATAAGCCACGGGGGGCGATTTAGCCCATGGCTCTTCATCTTACACCAGCAGCAACCGAGGGGCTGAGACTGAATAGATGGTTAGGTCAAGTCGAGTAAATGGGCATAGGAATTAGTATAAAGAGGAGCGAATCTCAGTAATGTGAGGAATCAGTTTTACTCATCCCATCAGCCTTCCTCACCTTCATCAACTTTACTCTCTCAATACGACATACACTGTACATCGTGTCCTCATCACCAACCTATATCCAAAATGAGTCGCCGCGCGCCTGTCGAGAAATTCTCCCTTGCTGTTCGCAAGAATCGTGCGTCCTCAGCAACCATATTCATTCTAATTCTTCATGAGCCGTATCTCTGACCAATCATCTAGTCCGCGACGAGTGGGAGAGCAAGAAGCCAGAGCTCGAAAAGAAGCTGTCCGAGTTGCTCGGCGAGTCCTGGACCATCGACATCAACCCCCACCAGGTCTGCGCCTACGCCGATGATGGCTACGGCAAGGACTCTCCCGGTTCCATGCTGTCGTCGTAAGTTCAACATCCTAACGTCCTCGAAAAAAAGATGACAATGACCACTAATAGAGGCCATCTAGGTACATCGAAGGTGCGCTGTATCAACTTAACTACTTCATCAGCAACCACAAGGATGAAGGCGCCAAGGAAGTCAACACCATCTGCTCTGCTCACGTCCTCACCATGGACTTTGACGAACACAAAAAGTTCAGCTACTGCGGCTGCGAAGTCTCCCTGACAGGCCAGCTCGTCATCCTCTTTGCCGAGAACAACCTCGGCGTCAACATTGACCATGCGCTCGCTGGTGACGCGCTCGAGAAGGCGCTCAACACGGCCCCAGAATCAGCCGTCGCTTCCAAGGCTGCCATGAGCTTCGTCGCACGCGCCTATATCCGCAGCGAATATGACGCTGAGATCGAATCTACGCAGACGAAGCTTGACAAGCTGGTCAACAAGAGCATCACGATCGAGCCTCGCTTCGAGGAGGCGTTTGCCAAACTCCATGCCGCTAAAGATGCAGATGAGAGCTGGGAGCGGAACCTAGGCCTGTATGTAAGGAAGTACGTGGAAGGTCTGGTATGGATCTTGGAATCCAAAAAGTTTGGTGAGGACGATATGCTGCAGGAGGGCTTCAATGAGGGCGTTGAGAAGAGCACTGTGGCTTTTCGCATTGTCGACGACGGACAACTGAGCTCTACATACAACGACTGCATTATTGAGGATGGAGTCTTGGTTATTCGGGTAAGTTTTCATCTTATGCGGCATGACCCTACCGGACGGATCCTTGCTAACTGCCGATAAATAGACTGTCCCAAAATATTTTGGCACCAACGTTGACTATGCCGCCGAAAAGCTGATGGACCTGCTATAGTCGGCGGTCGGAAACAGAAGCTCACAACCATGAGATCCATTGATTCACTTTGTCTGTTTCACTATACTAGCCAATTAAATCAAATACCCTGCGGGAGACTCCATTTCGTGAAATCTCACCTACAGTTGCGACCCACGTGTTTTAGCAGAATGAGGCGACCGTTTCGCCATCGTGGTTGGACGATGCTCCTTGGGCTGGACTGGAGCCCACGTCTGATGCCTGATTTGTAAAGTCGGGAGAACGCCCTGCATGCGTCATTGGGCTAAACATGGGCTTTGCCAACGAACAACGCTCTGGATGCGTTTTCAAATGACAGCAAACTCCTGTTGCATCGTATCAGAGAACTCCAAGCGTGGTGGGGGAGTGCATACATGTACATGTATGCCCGTTGCAATGGTGAGCGCGTGGTTCAGTCTCCATAGCTGCCAACGCGCGGTGGGCACAAAATGTCCCCTTAAGTGCTTTGCCCTTCGATCCTGAATAAACCATCGTCTTTGTACTGGCATAGCTAAACTGCAAAACGCATGGCATAATCATGGTCTTCGCCATGCTAGAGGCTGTGTCCGCCAGTCCGCCGCCACAGCATCGAGCCGCATCAAGGCATACCCGCGCGGAAATCACGAAGCGACAGGCCATCATCATCGTTTCGACCGCTGCCACTATATTTATTCTCTGGCCAGAACGCTTCATCATATTGCGGAATCTCTGCTTGGTGCCATTGCTAGCGTGGTTCACCGCTCTGGTATTTGATGCCAAAGATGCTGTCGACGGCGCCTGGAACGGTGTGCCTGCCTGGATAAAACGAATGATCGTGGGAGATGCCGGTGCTCCAGCGAAAGTGAATCCGCAAAAGGCTTCGCGACAAGGCGCCGATTCTAGAGAAACATGGGAGGATGCTATTAGAGAGATTGTCAAACTTGTACTATTTCTCAGCCAGAAAGTGGCCAATACTCTAAAACGAAGCTTGAAGCAAGTGTCATCATGGCTTCCCGACTTCGGCCAGCTCCTGAATTCTCCAGGTTTGTGACCGACGGCCCCGACATCGTTTGGTGGACGGTCGGCAAATATATCCTATACTAAGACTAAGCTAACTATATAATCGTAACAGAGACAGTTTCAGAGCCCTCGAAGCCCGCCACTGCGAAACCGCCCAAGGCCTGTGAATACTATGGCATCCTTGTCCGGTCTCCCAGCGTCCACGATTATGGCTCCATTCAGCCTGGTCTTGCAATGCGGGAGCAGGTGGCGAAGGCTGCTATTGATTGGGAGAGCCACAACTCAGCGTCCATTCCTCCAATGATCGGATCATTATCATTTCGAACGCACCTATCTTTCTGTCTCGTGGAGAAAGACGTCTGGGACTCACAAAGTTTGACACTGTTGAACAAACTCGTATCGGGCACCTATTGGGACATCACGGAGGAACGCAAAGGCAGCGGCAAGCGGCGGACCAGGCAGCAAGTCCGTGAATTTGACGGAATTGAGATTCTGGGACTTGTCGATGGCAAATATGATGCCCTTGAAAAATGTGACGAATGTAAGTCATGCCAAGAACACCGCACGCTTTGGGGTCTTTCGAGTGGTCAATTGCTGACGCTGCTTGCTCAGACTTTGACTCACTAAAGGAGGACTGGGAATATTTGAAGATATCTTGGAACGACGTCGATTTCGCCATCATCTTGGGCCTCTTGGTAACGGGGAAACGCGCCAAAGGAAAATCCGTCGAACTCTTTCGCACATTCGACCAGCTCAGAATGGACCAGGTCCTGCGTCTCAGGGCAGAGGCTGGCCCCCGATTCTCCCACGCAAGTTTTTCCATTGCAGCTGTGAGTATCATGGCGACTGTGGCTACGGCAGGCCTGGCGACTCCTTTCACACTTCCTCTGATGGCAGGCAGTGCCATGACGAGTATCGGGTCTGCTGTTGCGGAATCTCAGATCAGTGAGCGGGACCGCAGGATGTTGGAGAAGAGAAGAGAGGCGTGTAAGAATCTCGAACTTCGATTCCCGCAGCTAGAAGGCTTGTTTGAGAAGAGAGAAGATGAGGAGGACCAGGCTGAAGATGAGGAGAACGATGATGAGCCAGTTCTTTGGGAATCTGCTCTTTGGGACGTATTTGACTGATTGACGTGTCTGGTGGCGTCGACAAATACTTGCCTTTGCTGTGTTACTTGGATGCATGGCTCCGGTAGCTTTTTTCTGTTCTTTTGTTCAAGGATTCTCACTTAGGCTTCAATTGGGTATGTAGAAAATTGACAAAGTAAAAGAACCATCTTCGAACTTGCAGGGTGAAGCCATTGGCAACGCTGGAAAGCGACAGTCTACCATAATTTCGGGTGTTGAAGCATCGTTATACGCGGTGTTTCGGTTTTCTAGAAACAACAGCAAAACAATTTTATAATCCGTAAACGGGGCCGTCAAGGTCATATACATCGACTCGACGGCTTGGCATGCCGGCAGGAATCCCGCATGTTTCTAAGAATACGATAGCAACATGAACACGAGGCGAGGCTGTCGTGTAACCAGGGAGGCATGGCGCCGCATTCCGGAACCAGCAACACAGCCAGCGCCGCGGAACGAGTCAGAACAGCGTGCCTGGATGCCCAGCTGTTAGTGGCTCCAGCAGCCGCATTGTTGGGATTGTGGCGCAGCCCAGCAGGCCAACAATGCTAATATTAGCCCTGGAGGCCCTTGGTCGTGGCTCAGGCACTAGATTCTGCTCCCAGGGGCGTTGTGGCAGGGCTGCTACAGCGGAACGGCACTTGTAGACAACATTGAATCTATGGAAACCTGTTGGAATTGGTCACCCAGCAGCGTAGGTCATTGGGCCTTCAGCTGTCAGTAAAACAGGGAGCAGCCCCACCATTTACAGCACCGGTGGCCTGGCTCATCCATTGGGTGCTTCAGCACCTATACCAATAGATTGGACGCCCGAATGCGGCGTCAGCCTCGCCCTGGCAACTTCGTTCTATCCTTGAACCAAAACCACAAACAAAATCGACTCCTGAACTCTCCCGACTGACTTTCTCCTCCTCCCCCTATTCCTCCTATTCCTCCACCCTCACCTGCCAGACGCTATCGGTTCACCATCTTGTCATTGGCCTCCACCGCCCTCAGTCCTCTCCCCCACGACATCCCACCTCCGTTCGCTCGCTACCAAAAAAAAATGTCCTCCGCTATCCCCCCCATCACCATCACAAAGGCGGTAGAAGAAGCGCTCTTCTCCGACGACCTCGTCTCCCCCGATGTCTCCGCAGTCTTGCCTCAGGGCTATAGGTTGCGAGCCCTCCGCCGCTCTGATTTCAATACAGGCTTTCTCGATTGCCTCCGAGTCCTGACGACGGTTGGAGACATTACGGAGGACAAGTTCCAGAAGCAGTTCGACCACATGGCTGCCCAGCAGGACTACTTCATCATTGTTATTGAGGACACTGCCAGGACAGAGAACTCTGTCGTAGCCACGGGGGCTCTGATTGTCGAGCACAAATTGTAAGCCTACTTCAACATCATAGGTCCACTCTCTTCGCTTTACTAACTTTTCTGCCCCTTCCAGCATCCACAGCCTCGGAAAGGTTGGCCACATCGAAGATATCGCCGTCGCAAAAGACCAGCAAGGCAAGAAGCTCGGCCTACGACTCATCCAGTCCCTCGACTACATCGCCGAGAAGATTGGCTGCTACAAGAGCATCCTGGACTGCAGCGACGCCAACGAGGGCTTCTATGTCAAGTGCGGCTTCCGACGAGCTGGTCTCCAGATGGCGCACTACTACGAAGGAGGCAAAAGTAAATCGCAATAAGCTTCTCCTCCCCCTCCCTTTTTTTAAAAACACTTTTCGCCTCTTGCTTTTCGTTTCTCCCAGAAGCACTGCGAAAGAATTCTTCTCCGAGGCGAACAACACCACCAATAATTCCCATTTTTAATAATCAACTTCACAAAATACCTATGTTTTTAGGAAAGACGCCCATGAGCTGATATTGGGTCTTTTTATGGCGCAGGCAAAATCTAGAGGCAACGAATATTAGAACACCCAATACACTGGGCATGAAGAGTTGGAGATAGTCGATTGGTCATAGACATATGTTTGACTTTTTTTTTCCATGGTAACGACGTGGTTGACTATCATAACATAAATAGACGAGTTTAAACCTACAGTTTAATGTGAGGAGAACCGCCCTAATATTGTAATCTACCCATGTTTTATATCTTCGTGACATAAATACCTCCAAATATGAAGGGGAACTTTATTCAAATTCATTCCAAATTAAGTATCTTTAAATTAATGAAATGACCGCCGCAAACTGCAGTATTTGGACATTGCAGGTCCGGCGCGTAAAGTGCTTCGGAGGACGCGTCGGACCGACATCACCACCGCACAACCACTGTCGGTAATGAAGCCAACAGCAACAAGTCTACCAACTGCAATCGTTGCGATCGATGTTTTGACATCATACCATGCCGGTTCAATGGAAACCAAGACATCCCCCATCAAACAAAAAGCCGAAAAGGCCGAAAGAAATCACATTCCACGAATATATCGGATCGCTACCTTGACCGTTTCCCGAACCACGCATCGAATGGCACATCAAGCTCTACTACCAGCTCACTCGGCTCAAGCGCAAAGTCGATTGCTGGAACGACAAGCCACTTCTATCGGTAGAGAACCTTAGGGACTTGGGGGTCGTAATAGGCGCTCCCTTTGAGGTGGATGATCAAGATACCATCGATTTGGAGCCTAGGTTCTTTAAACCCAGCTCAGCCAACACCGCTGCCAGATAAACCCGATCCTTTGAGGCACAAGGAAAAGAATGGCCGAGTCGGATTCCAGAATCAGAGCTAGCTAAAAACTGGTCGGGCTCTAGGTATCGAGACCTCGGTGATACAGAAATATTCGCTGGGAATTGCCTGCGGCTTATGGCAAGGAAGAAATATAAGAAACGCTACAAATGCTTTGAGGAAAAGCCCAATCCATACTGGGCAGAGCCCTGGTAAGTCTGCCGTCGGAAGAGCTTTACATCCATTTACTCAACGTGTAATAGTTTGATGGAAAACCAAACCCGTGTCAAGTACTACAGAAGCTACAGCGATGTGCATGAATTCAATATGGAACGTTGTTTTACTAGGAAGCGGTTAAAAAGGGGCAACCCAAACAAATACATCCCGCATTGCCTTGCGATTGTTGTCGACAATTGGGATCACGACGGTCGCATTCGACGTAGTGAAGTATTGATTGCTGTCCAACTCATGAGACATTTCCTGGCAAACCGCTTTTGGCCTGATCATTTCATCTTTCCTGTAAGGCCCATTTCTCAAAGCTTATCCTATGTATCTCGTACTAAAGTATGGTAGATGCTCGTATTTAGTTTTTCTGAAGGCTTTGCCCGCATCTTGCAAGTACATCACCATAACGATCACCTCCATATCAGACCGTCACGCATTTTGAACCTTGGGAGCAGCGGCACTAAAGTTCCACCCGACGCCAAAATTATTGCCCAATGGTTGATGTCCTTGCCTATGGGGTATACTATGTTTGAAGATTCACCTTACTATGGTATAGATATAAAAAAAGATGAGGTTCATGACCAGGATCCCCCCTCCATTTCTAGTCTGAAGCTTATCTCGGAGCAGGAGAGATGGATGACATGCTCAGCAGCTGCGCATAAAGTTATACATACCCCCCCCCCCCCCCTACAGTCAGATGGCCCGGGCCATTCGGTTTGACGCGGTATCATCACGTTGGTTCTAGATGTAGAAACCGTCAGCATGCACCTCATTCTAATTTTGAGTATTCGTATGTTTGGCCTGTTGTTGTGTAAGCCTAGCTGCTTAGTATGTGATCTAAATATCTTTTTGTTGTCACGCGATTCTAGAACAGTATCACAACAGTTGGAACGGATGGATGTTTACAGCTGTGCAAAATAGGAAGCTTGGAGATGTCGAGGTAAATTTAAAAGTCGCAAGTTAGAATCCATGATGCTAAGAACCCCATGAGGCTATTAGCTTAATGTGACTTTTAATTGTAGCGCTTGATAGTCACACGGTTCCGGGGCTAACTTAAACAATCATATTTCATCCCCCAAACGGGAATTTAACACTCGTACTCTTATCCAGCTCACCGGCAAGAAGGTCTATCCATCCCCGACTCCGGGGCTGAAGACCGCGTCACCCACTCGGCACTTTCGCCGTGCTCTAGGCCGATTCACCGCATTGACCCTCCAGCGAACCCGAATGCGAAGCTCCGCCCGCCGCCGCCGCATGACCCCCCAGGCCCTATCTGGCCGCCCACCCTCGATGAGAGGCGCTCTGTAGTGAGATCACCAGATGGCCGCCATGGGGGCACGCCGTGGTGGTGGCGTGTGACCCCAACAGCTAGCTGAGGTATCCGTCTACAGACTATGTGCACACCAAGGGATGGAGCAGCATGATGCCACTTGATTAGCATCATTGTGTGAGGGGTCTGGTAAAATAACATGATGCCATCTTCAGCAATCTTCCCCCTCCCCCATTGTTTGAGAGATATTACATGTAATTCATGATTGTGGAAAAGGAAGCAACATCATTCTCACGAGGTATTACTGAGACATCATGATTGAGGAAATTCAAGTCCTAGCCCGACTACACATTACGGCACTAAGATCAGAGTAGGTAACCACTTCTGTTCTATGATTTGGAAAACGTCAGGATAAATTACATTGACAGAGAGGTGTTGTGCTTCCAGAATCATTGCGGCCAAGGCGCCTCGGCCGAATCCCCATGTCGTACGATTTCAGCGCAACAAGGTCACTTCATATATGAGCCCGTCTTCAGCGACGCTGAGGATGGTCAAGAGGAGGGTGATTCAGGCTCGAAGGGAACCAAAGGACTTTTATCTCTAGGTGGAAGAGAGAGGGGGGGGGGGGGGGGGGTGTTTTTATTT
>CAKNET010000070.1:0-127361 GCA_930272545.1 Sphaerostilbella broomeana | reverse complement strand
CCCCCCCCCCCCCCCCCGCCCCCCCCCCCCCCCCCCCCCCCCCCCCCTTTGTATTTGCATGACAGCGCAAGAGGATGGAGTAATAGGTTATTGTTATGGGAAGGTGATTAGTTTCATCACGGTGCTTCAAGCGTTTTCGGATTGAGTTAGCTGAGCAGGCGTTCTTGTCAAAGTCTAATGATGGAGTCATATTTTATATACCAAACACAACGCAGGGGGCTTGCCTCCACGCCCTACCGTCCCATCCATCCTCCATCCACAACCAGCGTATGGCCACTCACATACGCACTCGCCCTGCTCGCCAAATAGACCGCCGTGCCCTTGAAGTCCTCGGGCGTGCCCCATCTCGCCGCCGGGATTCTAGCGCTAATGCTCGCCAACCTCTCCGGGTCATTCAGCAACGCGGTGTTCATCTCCGTCTCGATGTAGCCCGGGGCAATGGCATTGACGGTGATGCCCTTGCTGGTCCACTCGTTGGCAAAGGACTTTGTGACTTGGCCGACGGCGCCCTTGGAGGCGGCGTAGGCGGGGACGGTGAAGCCGCCTTGGAAGGTGAGGAGGGAGGCAAAGTTGATGATGCTGCCGCGGCGGCCGGTGGCGGGGGAGACGGGGAGAGAGAGCATTTCGCGGCCGAAGTCGCGGCAGAGCGTGAAGACGGAGTTGAGGTTGACTTGGATGACCTATTTGATTGGGGGTGGTGGTTCTGTCAGCAGGTGTCATGATGGCAGTGGTGGTCTTATCTTGTCTTGTCTTGTCTTGTCTTGTCTTGGCTTGGCTTGGCCAGAGTATACATACATCGTTAAAGTCATTATCTGGAAAATCCTCGCACGGATGCCTCCTCTGAATGCCCGCGCAATTGACCAGAATGTCAACCTTGTGTCCCTGGCTCGTGACCTCCTTTGCGATACCAGCCACTTGCTCCTGGACCGCCAAGTCCGCCGTAAAGATCCATGCTTTGCGGCCTAGCTTCTCGACAGCTTCCTTGGTGGTTTTGGAGGTGGTATCACGCTACAGAAGCAGAAATATCAGCCAAAGTAATAGTCAAGAACGATTTTTTTTGTTGTTGGACTCAGTATACTTGAATGAGAATAATATCAGCACCGGCTTCGGCGAGGCCAATGGCGACAGCTTGGCCGATGCCTCGCGTAGCTCCAGTGATGAGGGCGGTAGATCCCTCGAGAGAGAAGATGGAGGCCATGGCAAAGTCCCGGAGAAATTCGATAGAGGCTAGAGGAAGAAGAATAGAACGAAGTCAATTGCGAAGGCTCCGTTGGGACCGAGATGGTGTGAAAAGAGTAAAGTGACGCTGTGGGATATGTGTACCGCTTGAGGTCCCACGATACATGGACACTGGAGGGGCAGGTTGGCTTGGCTGTCTGTCACCTCTGCCTACCTAGGTACTAATAATATCCATTGACCGGCTTGCTGCCCCGCGCTTTGTAACGGAGAGACTCCAACCCCAACCCCAACCCCCATCTCCAACGGGGTTCACTAACAAAATCAAGGAGGGGTCGCACGAAGCTCCTATTACGGCAAGGCTCGGCGGCCGGACAGCGGCATAGATCAGAATCCCACAAAAGTCGTCGGAGTCCCCACGCCGATGCAGAAGTGCACGCCTCTTTAAATTTTTAATGTTTTCCCCTTCTTTCCATTCGTGTCATTCCCCCGAACTAGCGGGTTAATTGTTCTGTCGCCGGTAAAGTGGCGCAAGCAACTAAGGATAAATGCAACAGGTATTGTAAGTGGGGGTTTACTAGGTCAGTACCAGAGCTAGGTAATATGATGACCTACATATTCTTCGCTCTGGCAAAAAAAAAAAAAAAAAAAAAAAAACGGCTGACTATGCCGCTTCTCTTTACCCTTTATTTGTTTCATTTTCCTCTTAAACCCTCTTTCGATATCGGAGCTGGCAAGTGAGGCTTCGCGCGATCGGCAACCTTGAGATTTGTGCTTCGTTCTGATTCGAGGCTTAATTGTTGTGAGTTGGGGGGCTGCACGAGTCAGGGCGAGCAAGCCATTTACGTGGGTGTGGGATAGCTTCTGAGACGGCGGTTCTCCACCACCACTGCAGTTTTGAGAAAGTTGGGCACATTCGTCATTGTTGCTATTGCTGTTGGTGTTGTTGTCTAGATAGCTTCAGAGTGCTACTACTACTACTACTACTACTGCTGCTGCTAACACTGCTCGCGCTTCATACAGCAGACAAACAAAAACCATACACACAATGTCTACCGAAACAGTCAAGGCCTCCGTCTTGCACGGCGAGAAGGATCTCCGTCTGGTGAGTCCCAGCTCTCACGAGCTATAAGCACATACACACCTCATCCATACCTCATATACATGTATACTCATCTTACGCATCCCACACTGACCCTCACCACCAGCAAGACCGCAGCCTCACTCCCCCTTCCGCCGAGGAAGTCCAAATCGCCGTCCAATCCACCGGCCTCTGCGGCTCCGACCTCCACTACTTCAACCACTACCGCAACGGCGACATCCTCGTCCGCGAACCCCTCACCCTCGGCCACGAGTCCAGCGGCACCGTCGTCGCCGTCGGCTCCGGCGTCACAGACCTCAAATCGGGAGACCGCGTTGCCCTGGAAGTCGGCCTGCCGTGCGGAGACTGCGAGTACTGCCATAGTGGGCGGTATAATATCTGTAGGGGCCTGAGGTTCAGGAGCTCGGCGAAGGCGTTTCCTCATTTCCAGGGGACGCTGCAGGAGAGGATCAACCACCCTGCTCAGTGGTGTCACAAGTACGCTCATTTTTGGGGGGGGATATCCTACTAATTATGCCTAAGTATTGAGTTGAGCTGACGATATGTGAAAAAAAAAAAAAAAAAGACTACCAGACACCCTCTCCCTCTCCCTCGGCGCCCTCATCGAACCTCTCTCCGTCGCCATGCATGCCCACCGCCGTGCAAACCTCTACTCCCCCAGCTCCGCCATCCTCGTCTTCGGCGCCGGCGCCGTCGGCCTCCTCGCAGCCGCCGTGAGCAAAGCCGCTGGCGCCCCTGCCGTCATCATCGCCGACATCCAAAAGGACCGAGTGGACTTTGCGGTGGAAAACGGCTTCGCGGACGCGGGCTTCGTGGTGCCGCTAGCGAGGCCGCAGACAATCGAGGAGAAGCTCGCGTATGCGCAGAAGGTGGCCGAGCAGGCAAAGGCCGTGAAGGTGAATGGAAAGGAGGTGGGCGAGGTGGCAGCCGTGTATGAGTGTACGGGCGTGGAATCGTGCGTACAGAGCGCTATTTACGTGAGTTGAAATGGAAAACCCTACTCCTCCTCCTACTCCTCCTCCTACTCCTCCTCCTACTCCTCCCGATGACCCCCCCTCTCTTAGCCCCTCGGCTTGGCACGCACAACGTTATATTATCGTTGTCTGTTTAGAGTGCTGACGGGCCTTGGCAAAAATAGGCTACCAAACCCGGTGGCAAAGTCATGATTATTGGCATGGGAACGCCGATCCTTACTCTCCCTATATCTGCGGCGGCCTTGCGCGAGGTTGATCTAGTAGGCGTCTTTCGATATGCCAACACTTACCCTGAGGCTATATCGATGCTTGCCGACCCACCCGCCGGGCTTCCCAACTTGGAAAAGCTGGTGACGCATCGCTTCAAGGGCATAGATCAGATACCGTCTGCGTTCGAGATGGCAGGCAAAGTCAAGGATGGAGAGGGCAAGTTGGTTATAAAGGTGCTTGTTGATATGAAATCATAGTTTTCTCGCAATCAATCCATGAACCAATATTTTTTCATGAAACTTCCATCATCTTATATTTCTAACTATTCGTCTACACAGCGATGGGCTAATAGGTGTCTAATATGTTGCTGTCCCCCCCTCCCCCCCTTCTCTCATTAGCTACATCTTTGGGCTCTCAAGCCCCTTCAAGACTTGTCCGGGAAACCAAAGTCCACGCCAAATGGCGGGTAGACGTAGCGCTTCAGCTCGCCCTTCTTGGCCAGATCGTCCGAGTAATCATCCAGGAGCTTCATATCCTCGGCGTCCAGCTTGACAATCTCTAGGTTAGCCTTGATGCGCGAGGGGGTGACCGACTTGGCTAGAACGGTGCTGCCGCGGTTGACTTGAGAAATCACAAATCAGTAAATACGTTGATAGACAAACAAGCAGCAGGGGAGGAGGCCAAACATACCGTGGTAGCTCAACAGAACTGTTCCTGGGGAAATCCCCCTCTTCTCGGCAATCGAGACCACCGGGGCAGAGGTCATAAGTGGGCTGCCCGTGCTGCCTAGCGGGCTGTAGGCCATAATGAGGATGCCATTTTCCTTGCAGAAGTCGACGACATCGTTCTGCGGTAAGCTGGGGTGGTTCTCGATCTGGTTGACAGCAGGGACGATTGTGGCGTGAGGGAGCAGCTGCTCAAGATACTTTTTGCTGTACTGCGTGATGATATGCCCGTCAGTAAAAAATATAGTAAGATACAGGTTGCGAAGACTCGGGACAACGTACGTTGCTGACGCCAATGGCCTTGGTCTTGCCGGTTTTGACGACGGCTTCCATCTGCTTCCAGCCGTCGACGTGGTTGTATGTGCGGATGATATCGCGCGATCCATCGGGCCGAGTGGGAAACTTGTCGTGGTTGCCTATGTGCCTTTTGATCAGCCAAAAGTTCCAGTAATATGTTCATCAGGTCTTTGATCTTACCATTGGGGTTCATCAGAAGCGGCCAGTGCTATCAAATATTATCAGCATCTCTACCGGTTATCCCCTCCAATTCAATCAAACTCACCACCAGCAACAGATCAACATATTCCAGATTCAGGCTCTTGAGACTCTTGTCCAGGCTCTCGGCCACTCTGGTATTATAGGTCGCCCAGACCTTGGTCACCACAAAGATGTCCTCTCGCTTCACACCAGCCTTGAATGCCTCTGCGAGACCCTGTCCGACCTCCTCTTCGTTGCCATAGCAGTAAGCACCGTCAACGAGCTTGTATCCGTTCTGGAGCGCATAGCTCACGGCCTCCTTGACTTCGCCTGCCTTGGACTGCCAAGTTCCTGTATATTTGGTCAGTCCCAATGGTCCTTTTTGTTCCCCCTCTCTCTAAGAAGGAAAGGCGGAGGTGGGATGTGGAATAAGACGGATATAATCATACCGAGACCTACTGACGGGATATAATTCCCAGTGTTGAGCTTGAATGAAGTGGCAGCAGCCATTTTTGCAATTTTTAACAGGCGGGACATCTAAAAGAAGAGTTGAATGGTTGTGCTGCCTCTCGTTTTCTGCAGAGGGACACAGCAGCTGTCCTACTTATACTTTCACATCCCAATCCAATTCCCACGGGCAACTAATTGTTTCTAGCCCCTTCTCCCCAAGCCCAAGGCGCATTGTCCGAGTAGCAATTAGGCCACGAACTGCAAGGCTCGCTTCCAACCCCCAAGACAGACAGACAGGCTGAAGTCAACCCACCCACTCATAGAACCTATACTACCCGCCCCCGGTCAAAACTACATACATACTTCCAAAGCGCGCAGTGAAAATCAATGGAGACTCTCCCGGACGGGTAGCCGACGGGCTTGCGTGGGGGCAAATGATCGCCCGCAGTCCAACAGAAAACCCAGCCAAGGAGAATTAAGACCGCCCGCTAGATACGGGGGCCCTGGCGAACCAAGCGGGCGCCTGGCTGGTTTTGGATGAGAGAGTGAGAGAGGGGGGGGGTGGGCTTGCTCTTTCTTTTTGCGGCGCCTTCATGCAGCTGCGTGATTTGGGGGACTGATTTCGTTCCTGGCAGATAGGACCCTGGCTTGGCTGACGGAGCTGGCCTGATCTTACAAAGTATTAGGTTTATTTATAATATACGGAATGGCTACTCCGTAAATAGGTTGTACATGGTTGCTTGCCACGAGAGCCTGTAAATAGTGCACTGACTTATACTTCAAGGTATATATAAAAAGGCATTGTTAAAATTAGAAAGATATTACCAACAAACGCCGGGTTGACTACTAGGCCGCTCTGGATGCCTCCGTGCCTTCTATTCTACAGCAAATCACATATGCCGTTGATAAGGAAACATACGAAAAAAAAAAAAAAACCAAAGAAGATAAGACGGATACTCTCGCACATTGTACAAAAAAAGAATTCGACCCTTAATTCTCCACTATATGGCGCAGCGGTACAGCAAAGTCATGCGCCGTCTATTCGTCTATCCTGAAACGAGAACCCAGATTCTGCGCGGAGTCAGCGGACAAGTTCCGTTTAGTGACTCGGTAAGGGGAGAAAAGGGGTGACTCACAAGAAGAAAATCATCAGGACACCAAACATTTTGGCAATCAGCCACCGATTACTAGACACTCGTGACCAGTACTTTAGCAGCTCGCGCTGGGCTCCATCGACATTATCTACAATGTCTTCTGTGTTGGCGTCGATTCTCTCAATCATCTCGCCATGCTCCGTGACCATTGTCGCCAGCTGGCCGAAGATGCCTCCCAGCTCGTTGATAGTCCTCTCGATCGCCTCGATTGCCTCTCCTCGTTGCTGGATGTAAGTGTTGTTAGGCTGCGCCTCCTCCATCATTATCAACTGCTGGTCTCCCATCGGGCTCGGATTCAGCGAGAGTGTGTCGCTGCCGGGAGGCGCGGGAGAGGCGCGATTAGGTGTTCCATAGAGAGGTGACGCAGATTGTTGCAATGAGGGTTGCGCGTGCTGAGACACTGATGAGATAAAGTTCTCTGTTCGCGATCGAGATGCTTGAATGTTCTTTGTCCTGGCCTCCAGCACATCTTTGAAGTTGACCGAGACATCCGTCAACTTCCCTTGCAGTAAATACACCACATTCTTATTGTGCTCTCCCTCTTGGTCAGCTTTGGGGTGCTGCTGCTTGGTGAAGGTTTGCAGAGCCCCAATCTGTTGGTTCAATGACGACAGGTCTTGTTTGATAACAAAGGTGAGTTCGTTGATTTCCACCGGCCGATCGTCGAATAGAGTCCGGCGCTTTGCAACTGCTCATTCTCAGCTTATGATTACAACTTGAAGCAACTCATGTATACTCACGTTGTGCCAGCTTTTCCAATTTGCCCATGGTAGCAGAGATACCCCTCCCGATCTCCATTGCCTTCCTGGCAAAGTCGGATCTCCTCGGTCTGGCATCTCCATCTGCAGCAGACTTCTGGGCGTCGCTCAGCAAAGACCTCTTCTGCGAGCTGACTTTGCTCGCGTTCTGGCGACGCTGTGCTTGGGCAAGGACCGATTTGAACTCGGCAGTTCGGTCCTGGATCGACGCGACAGCCATCGCGACTGTCGTTATGGCGAGTGGAGTGATAAGAAATGACTGCGACCAGCGCGGTTAAGATAAGTCGAATATGTACACTGTTGGTTGGAAGTTGGACACGGAAACTTGTGCGACTTGGAATTCAGGACGAGTCGCTCGGAACAAGGGGGTAGTTGATGATGGCGCAATTTTCGGTGGTGGCGCTCGTTGCGTTCGCTGGAAGGACAGTGATGTGGGTGACTGACTGATGCGGATGGGTAAAGATTATTAAAGTCCACTAAAGTAGTAATTCGAAAATGTTTAAGGAGCGATGGCGAGAATGGGAGCCAGAAAGAGGCAGTGAGAGGATGGATGACGGTTTCGTCGCAAGTCTGGTTCAGGAGATGAATCCACGTTTCTAGAATTGCCACACGTGGTTCTTTGTTCGAGTGTGGCTGGAAAAACACACGACGCCACATGTGGGTTGACTGAGCCACAACTAAGTTCTCGCTACTTGACCAGACATCGAAGGATTCACTGATGGAAAAGTAGATGTTACTGCGGCTTGTGAGTGCCCGCTCTCCCCGATGCACCAGCCACCTTCCTCAGACACGCCAGCTCCCCAACAATCAAACGGTATTGGCCTCAGCCTGCTACAACGTTGGCCGAGATCCCTTCATTTCTCCTCCTCCTCCTAGATCGCCGACCTCGTCGTCCTCCGCCCAAGCGCCAGCATCGTTATCTGTTTCGGAGTGCTTGATTCTGTTTAACCGCCAACTGCTAGGCCCTAATCTGTTTTCAGCATCGTTGAAGTGGCAAAAGACTAGATTCTGACCTCACATCGCCACCACAACTCTGTTTGGATATTGGAAGCATGCTCAAGTGCTAGCTTGAGACCATCGTGGGCAAGACGCAATGGACGGCTCATACGGCCACCCAGCAAGACATGCCCAGTCTCCCATGTAAGCAACAAGAACGCCGTGGTTTTCTTATTGATGAATCAGAACTGATTCCCGCGCTCTTTACAGTACACCACAATCCTCCTCCACAGAAGCCTACAAAGCCAACGTGAGCCGGAAAAAGACGAGAAAATGGGTCGAGGCCAAGGTTCAGAGCTACAGCGGCGATGAATGGGGTGCTGATGAGTTTGAAGAAGAGTCTGATGAGGAACCAGCCCCTCCTCCCCAGCCGCAAGTCCATTCAAATTTGCGAACCTTTTCTGGATCCGAACTGCCTCCTTCTCGACATGCGCCGCCGAATTCACAATCGAGTATAAGCGATCTTCCCTCTGTGAGACTGCAGACTTCTCAAACATTGCCTATTGCGCCGGGGGGGATCGCATCACCTGTGGTATCGGAGTTGTCTATTCGCACTCCCTCGGAGCCTACCGCCGACGACGTTGTTTCGCCTCAATCTTCGCGAGGCCGCGATACCAATTTGTCTCTCGCGACAGTAGCGCAACTACCACTTCAGAGCCATGTGCAAAGCGATAATCAGACTCCTCTGGAGAATAGCGTGAAGCTGTCTCAACCCTCTGAGCCGCCAGGTGCTGGGTCCAGCAAGCCTTCCACTTTTATCCGACCATCGGACATATATCGTCGCATGGAGGACACCAAGCAAACCATTACTTCATCTGCTCAGCCACAAGCTTCGGATGATCCTGGAATTATTCCTCCCAAGCCACTATCTCAACAAGACAGACGGGATACTTGGGAACGAGACGACGATTCTGATGACTTGGATGAACATGAAGAAACGAAGCCTCTAACAACAGAGCCACCCAATCGTGATCAACAATCAACCAGCCCCAAACTCCCAGATGTTGCTCGGATGTCTGGCTTTGGGCTTGATATGTTCGGTACGGAGCTTCGTCACCATGACAAAGAACCACCGTTAATAGAGGAAAAATACGAGCCTGATGGGAATACCAACACTAATGAACACCAGTACCATCCTTCTGCATCTCCCATTGTGATTACTAGCGAAGGAACATCACACAACGACATCCAGCGAGAGTCTCATGCGCAGAAGGAACCACAACCTTCTCATTTAGAGACCGGAGACGAACTTCAACCAGAAAAATCAGGTTCAGCACCTTTTCCACAACAACAAGGGGGCTTATTTCCTGGCAAAAACATTCCTGCTATTCCGCCGCTACGAACACCGAGCCCGCACGAACCACGTACCGCAATACCTGTGTCAGAGTCGCCAAGCGCCAAAATCACACCTACAGAGCCTCTGCAGCCTCGAAAGACTGGAGAGCCATTGCCAGACTTTGGCTCTGAGGGCCTTCTGAGGCAGTCCACTTTTAGTACGGTGGCTTCCTCCCCTATGAAGGACTCTCCATTGAAAGAGAATGATGTGCTCAGCGACGAGATTTTGCGGACGCTTAGCCCTGGAGCGGCTACGCGGCAGGTGTTGAAGGCTCCAGAGAATGCCCAGCAACTACTACCTTCTAGTAATCGAAATGCTGGCAGGGAGAGTAGTTATACTCTGACGGACTATGACAGCTACTGGGCTGACACGACAGAGAAACCAGAGTCAGCAGACAAGATCGGGGAGCAGGCACCTGCGCTCAGCGGCTCCCACAACTCGCCTGGTGATGAGGAAGTGCCTCCTCTTTCTCAAGAAAATACGGTAGGTACCAAACAATCCCCCATCACATCCTCAACCTCGATTGCGAAAACATTCGAGGGAATTCTGTCCCAACAGCCTCCACAACCCCAACAAGTCCAGCCAGAAGCCCAGCCCGAAGCCCAACTACAGCAGATGCAACAGACACCACAGCAGCCCCAGGCTCAGAAACAGGATCGGTCGCGGTCCCAGTCAGCAATTCGCAAAAGGTTCTCATGGGAAGCTTCTGAGGAGGCAGCGCTTGCTCCCCAGCCGCAGCCACAGCCACAGGACCCGGTTGATCGCAGCGGTACTCCCATTCTGAAGCTTACTGCCGCTCCTCAGCAGTCGGATGCACCATCTGTGACGGCCCCGGGTCATGAGTCTCGTAGCCATAGCCCTGCATCCCAAGTATCCCTGACGGCTGAGCAAACGGTCGGTTCTGAGATCACGGCGCCGCAAGAGTCGCAAGCTCCAGCTGCCTCGCCTGCTCGAGATGTATCCCCTTCCCAAGAGATTGCGTCTCCAGCATCCGCTTCAGTGACGAGTGATAAGGCTTCCGCAACGCCCCATGAACAAGCCCAGATTTCTTTAGCAGAGGACAAGGACCTTGCGCAGCGGAGTTCTTTGAGTTTGGTTACGACTTCTCCTCCCCTAGAGAACCACCCGGCCCTGTCTTCACCCGTTTCTACGACCTCTGTACCCCAGCGGGCTCCAAGCCTGGCATTGCACGCTAAGATGATGACATTCCGTGAAATCATGAACTTGAGCACGTCTTCTGAGAGAATATCAAAGTACAACGAGGGGCGAGAGATACTAGCCTCGAAAGATACTGGGCTAGACAACTGGCTCTCTCATCTGACTGCACAACATCCCGAATATACAATCACAGCACCAGGTTCCTCCTACGGGTCGGTCGGCCACTCTGCGAAATCAGGCAGCGCGGCTGCGCCGGTAGGATCTCAACCGCCAGCTCAACAGCCTTACTACCAGCAGTACCTCAATGCTAGCTCGCCGAGCACATCCACAGCACACGCTGGTCGATCACGATTAGGTGGATTGGCGATGCCATCTCAGATGTCCGGCAGCGCGTTTGGGTCTTCGAGCAATCAAATTGGGACAAAGAGCAAGGAATTCATGCATTCAGCTGGGAAAATGGGCAAGGGGTTGTTGAGTAAGGGCAAAAGCAAGCTGCGAGGAAGTGGGGATAAGGTATTTCACTAAAATGCTTCTTTCTTCAGACTCTCCTTGCAGTGAGTAGGCCCTTTATTCTCCCCCCAAGGCTGGCAGAATAATACTCTCCTACTTTTTTTTTGGTTTCTCTATCTTTCTTTCTTTTTTCCTTCATCTCTTGGATCAATCGGCCGTCTTTAAAGGATGTTCCGTGGCTTAAGGAGATTTTTTTGTATCTCTCTCGTTGTTGGGCTCTTATGATGATGATATGGGGTGGTGTATGAGATAGGAATGACACGATGCATTGTTGCCTTTCCAACATTGATTTGCCCATTTTCCCCTTCTTACCCAATCCACCCCACTACGCCACACCCATCAAGACCAAGCCGTGATGAATGGATATTAATTTGTTTTTTTGCGGTCTACATAGGGCGATTCCCCCAGTCCGGAGCAGCCGGGCCGCAGCGAGAGTGAGCATCGCACATCCTGGCGCTTTAGTTTTGACCCGCGAGCCAAGGACGAAGACTTTGCCCCACATGCCAGCCGAGAGATCGACGCGACCGAGCCAACGCCCAATCCACAACCACCACCAGCAGGACAACTCCCTGGGCCATTCACATCACCCGTCCCCGTCTCACCTCTAGATCCCACTGGAGGTGCCGGTGCGGATGACCCAGGGGCGGCTCCGACGCCCGCCGATAACCAAGACGCCGGTGCGCCTCCCGACCCGGCGCCCGCTGATGAAGCCGAGGCAATCGACAAGGACGATAACGACGACGTCTACGACGACTACTACTCCTCCTCCTCCCCCTCTTCTCGCGACGACGACGACCACGCCTACCACCACATCAGACGCCGCTGCCAAAACCGACCAATAAACACGGCTGACAAAGAACAAGCCTCAGCCCCGCAGGGTTACCACGCGTCGGACAAGGCTGCGAATGGGGCTGTGCCAGATGATTGGATCGCGGTCCCACCTCAGTCTGACCAGCAGCCACAAGACCGTGTACCTTCCAATTCAACACCCGCGTCGCAACCGCCTGCAATGGAGAATCGCAGTGTTGAGTTCGGGTCGCAGCCACCGCAAACCCAGGCGCAAGCTCCCCCTCATGCTCAAGCTCAAGCTCAAGCTCAAGCTTCTCCAGACCCGCCGAAGCGCAATTCGTCCTTTGTTGGACTGCCGCCCATCAGGAGGACCTCGACTTTTGGCCTCAACAGCTCCAAAGCCCCCAGAGCCCTGGCAACCCCGTCCGTCAATGATGACATCCCCGCTCATAATAGCCATGGCATGGGCAGCACTACCGCTTTTAAAAATGCTCCTCCCTCGCCAGTCAGTGCAGATGAGATTCCTGTGTCTCAGGATGCGGGGGCGACGAATGCTCCCCAGCCGCAGGCTCCCGCTCCCTTACCAAGAGGTGAGGTGAGCAACAACAATACTAATAATAATACTCAAATGAATCATCCAGATTCAATTGCGCGTGGCAGTGATAGCCTCTCGCCCGTGCAATATGGAGCTCGAACACAAGAGTCCGAGACTCTACCCTTGGAGTACCGTCCAATGCCCCCAACGGCGGCTCCGACTGCGCAGCATCAAGATCAACAACACCCACAAGGACAATGGTCTACACCAAACGAGGTGTCGCAAGCGCCGGTAACCGCGGGTCAAACAGTTTACAATAACCAAATGCCACCGAATGCGCCTCCAGTGGCACCAGAGATGCATACTCAGCAACCTCAGCTGCCTCAAGGACTTCTAGGTCCATCGCCCTCAAACGCCCCTGCAAACATGCAACAATTCCAATCTTACCAGCGTCCTCCAGGCATGCTTCCCCAAATGATGGCAAACCCAGTTCAGAGAATGCCCCCGGCAGGTCCTTGGAAGCTGGAAGAAAGCCACTTGTCTGAGCCTCTCAATCTAACAAAAAAGCGCTCAGGTACAGGGCTGTCACAACAAGCATTGTACGGCTCGTATGACAAAGAGCTTGGTTTAGAGTTCTCGTCAGCCCAAATTCCTCCATCGCAGATGCACCCCTCTCAGATGAATCCTGTTCAGATGAATCCTGTTCAGATGAACCCAATCCAGAACGGCCCTAGCCGTCTTAGGAGCGATGTTCCTCCATCGTCTGCGCAACGCTATCCAGGTCTATTCTTACCGCGTCAAGGTCCGTGGCAGCAAGATCGAGGACAGCCCACTCCTCAGCAAATTCGAGACCAAGCTATGGAGGACGCCCGGTCGCCAGGGAAACCCTTCAACGATTTTGGCATTCCTGGCGTTGAACCTACAGATGAACGTGGTCGCAAAAAGAGATCATCTGGCATCTTCAAAGATCTGGGTCACCGCCTAACCAGGACTAGCTCCAAAGAACGAGGAGGTTCCGTTGCTGAGGCTAGACCTCCTTCTGTTACTGCACGCGCTGACGACATGTCAGAAACGAGTGTGACGACAGAAGATAATTCAGAACGTAAGAAGAAGAGGTCAAGCTTCCTTGGGCTTTCTAGCCGTCGTTCTTCCGTGGAACAGGGACCTCGAAGGGCAGACAGTATATCACAACAGCCCCAGGGTGGTGCGGCATATACTGGTGCTGATGCGGCTATTCCACCGCAGCATGATATAGACCCCAATCGATCTATGATTGGTACTGCTCAGGTAGTCTCTCCCAGGAAATTGGTGCGTTCGTCAACCTCAAATCCAGCACTAGAATCAGGTCGAAGAATCGAACAGGATAGCCTGGACACTATGGGACAGCAACAAAAGCCGAAACTGGTAAATATTAGTAAACCAACTGGTATTTCAGGTTTCTTCGCACGCTCTAGACACCCGTCGCAAGGCAGCATGGAGTCTCGTGGCCAACCTGTGGGCCAGAATGAACATTTACCGCCAAGCAGAGGACGCAGCGGAACCGTAAGATCGGTTGATCCCCTCCGTCCTTTCCTTGGTAATGAGGAAAGCTCTAGCAGACGGTCATCTGTAAACATGGTTGCGGGCTTCTTGAGGCCCAGATCTACTTCTAGGACAAGGGATGAGCATGAATCTTCCTATCTGTCGCGAGAGGATGAAGTTGGTGGTCCTCTTTTCCCTCCGAATAGCCAAGTTCACAACATGACCCCTCAGAACATACCGCCTCTACCTATGCCAACCAGCCGACCCAGAGCCCCCTCCGTAGGCTGGAATCCTCAAGCACCATCTCCGATGGGTCTAAGGCAAGCATCCGAAAATACAGCATCTCAGGCGCGTCCATCTCCTCTCGGCCATGGGGCTCCGAGATCAAGCCCCCGCCTAGCCCAAGAAGGGGGGGCTGCTAGTCCATCTATTGTAGAAAATCAAAGGCCGTCTGCTGATCAATATGAAACACCGCCCGAAAATCGACCAGAATCTGCGCTGGATGCTGCATCACCGAGGCTACAGGAGCTGGTTTTACAGGAGAGACTAGCTGCACTAGATGTCAGTGAGCATCTTGATGCTCCTCCTAGCGATGCCGAGATGATGAGGCCACAGACTGTTTCTCCGGATATATCAATCAGATCGAATGGGAAAGTAGATGACCACAGTGTGAATCAGGCGCAATCACCAGTGCCCATGCCCGTACCACAGGAGACAGCAGACGAGGACGGGGGAGAGGAGGATGATGACGACGACGACAACAATGACACAGAACCAGAAGCCATGGCTGTTCCGCCTTTGTTTGATAGAGAACCCGCTGACGAGGGCAGAAAGGGCATTTTGCTAAGTCAAGTGCCTTCTACCCAGTCTTTCCAATCAGCTAGCCCGCTTCACGAAAGATTGAGCGATGATATTTTCCAACAGCATATGAACAGGATGCAATCACGCAACGATATACCAAGTGTATCGCCAGACTTGTCTCTACAACCATCTCCATCACTGTTATCAGAGCGAGCCGCAGTGCCAGCATCGCAACAATCATCGCCATTTGATGGCAGTGAAAACCGGGAACGATACGTGCAGGATCCACGATCCCAGCAAAGAATTCCCGGTGCTCCTAACCCACAGCTAATGCCAACGCAGACTCCAACCAAGGCAAATAAAGTTCTAGGGAAAGATATGCTTATGGAGCCCCAGCCTCCGTACGCCTCATCAATAGCGGTCTCCAATGTGTCTAATTCAAGAGCATCTACACCGGCGTTTGATTCCAGCCAGTCAACTGCATCTCAGAATGCGGGATCTATGGCTAGTGGACCATCTGCGGGCCAGACCACAGACAGCACTAAGCAGAAAGATGGCCAAGGCTCTCGTTGGAAGGGACTCAAGAACAGAGTCACAGGGCAAGCACCGCAGCTTACTCCACAAAATTCGAACAGATCCTCAGCAGGGGATAAGGTGAAGTCAGGGAAGTTTTTTGGGGTTCTGAGAAGGGGGTCGAAGCAGGTAGAGGTACCACAGGCGCAGACGATCTCCGCGCCGATAGCAAATGGACAACAGTTTTCGCCGACTAGGCAACCGCAACAGCAACAGCAACAACCACAGCACCAGCAGCAGGGACAGGGACAGGGACAGGGACAGGGACAGCCGCGTCAATTCGAGCAACCACGGCAGGCTCCCGTTAATTATGCTCCAGGGAATCAGCAGCGTCCATCCTCTATGCAACCGCCATCATTGAATACCACAGGGAAACAAGCCATGCCTGCAGGTATGCCCCGGAACCACAGCATGCCAATGGACACTCGGTTCCAAGAACCGCAATATGATGCCGTTCCTATACCTCAAGGATATGCGGCTGTGCATGGAGAGGGAATGACTGTTACTTCGCCGTATAACGCACAAGGGCAGTTTTCGCCTCCGCTTTCGCCTCCTCGCGCGATGCAAATGGGATATCAATACCAGGAGAAGCCACGACCAGCTGCGCCTGGCCAGCTTCAACCGCAACAGCAATTCCAACTTCAACAGCGGCCACAGTTCCAGCCTCAGTCACAGCAGCAAGTACAGTCCCCACCGCCTCAACAGCTTCACCCCCAACACCAACACCAACACCAACACCAACACCAACACCAACAGCAGCAACACCAACACCAACACCAGCAACAGCAACAGCAACAGCAACAGCAGTTTCAGCCTCAAGCTCAGTTTCAAACGCAGACGATGCCACCAGGCATGGTTCAATATCGGCAGCAGAGACCTCCGCCAGGTAACAGGATCCATCATGGGCGTGGTGCCTCGGATGTGAGTTCTGGGACGATGCATGCACGAAATATCAGCGGAGAGAGTCAAATTGCGCAGCCTAGTCAGAATGGCATACGGCCTCAGATGGGTTCGGTCAACTTGGGCCAAGCACGGCGACGACCAGTGAATGGCGCAGACCAAGGGTTGGGGATCGCAGTTTCGGCCGTTCAGCAGCAGCAGCAGCAGCAACAACCACAACCACAACTGCAACAGCAACAGCAACCACCGCTACAACAGCAACAAGGGGACGGTGATGTGACTGCAGGCAGCGGAAATACGACCAGTGGGGTTCCCAGCTCTAGTTCCCGAAGCGCGGATCTTGCAACGGAAGATGGAGAACTGAGCAGGGTTGCGCCAAGTAAGGGATCGCAAACAACCCTTTCTGAGGTACACGTTGCTAGAGCTCAGCCGAGCACGGAAGGGGACACTCAGCATACGACGACACAAGTCGTTCAGCATGCTACAGGAGATAGCCAGCCGCCATCGGACGATTCGCGGCAATTGTCGGGTCAAAGCACAGGGACATCAGATATGCATATACAGACGGCCACAACCGTCACAGCTGCAGCCGCCGAGTTGGAAGATACGGAAGAAGCGCGCAAGAGGGCGATTCGACTAGCTTCTCAAGAAGAGAAGATCTTCTACGAGCCGGAAGATGATGAGCCAAAGATGGTAGCGACGAGCTATCCTGGCCAGGAGTGGAATCCATTCGGCGAGCCGGAGTTTGCAGACTGGAAGGATGAATGATGAGTTAATGGATGTCCATATTCGGTTATTTGCGTGGAGGTTTTATTTTTTATTTTTCACTTCACCCTTGGATTACCTTTACGCTGATACCTTTTTCTTTTTCTTTTTTTGTCGCCTTTTCTTTTCGATCCTGGAGAGGGTACATAATGCGCTATAATGGATACCCGGTTGTTTGTAGATACACTACATCATCACGCCGTTTCATTTTGTTGTTTCCATATACGACTGTATGTATGAAACGGCCGGAAAGTGAATCGCTTCGTTTCGTTTCGTTTTGTTTATAATAATGCAGAAACGAGCGAGAGCGATATTTTTAATAAAGCGATACTATTTCTTTATGAGATTTACTGCGCTTCGTTTAGTGAGGCCCAAAAAAAAATTTCACGATTTGATATCTAAATCTGGTAATCTATCTGAGGTCATCTGTCAATCAATCTATCCGCCTACTTTATAAGGATATGATGGGCGCGCTTGCCGGTTCGGAGTGCGAAACCTGGTGTATATACATACATACGAGTACGGGAGGAGCCCGAGCGAGGGAACCTGGCTATTTGGGTGAGCAAGCTATTAATACCAAATGCAGAGTTGTAGTGGAAGAAGAGCCGCGAGTTTGTACATGGGCGATGACTATGAGAAATAAGTGGTTCGGGTGGTGATCAACGCTGGTTGCTGAGATTACGGCAGCAGCGTGTCGTTGCTGCGTGTTAAGTGATTCGATTGATTGATTGATTGATTGATTGATTGGACTGTTGACTATTTGGGAGTGAGTTGGTTGGGTTTGGTGTTGTGTAATGCAAGGGGCAGGTTGGGGGTGTGCTGGCCAGATTGATTGAATACGAGGCCCAACGAGAAGGCATCAGCGCAGAGAACCTATTTGCAGGACATAGTTCCTCGCAGTTCATGCATATAATAAATGTAACTGTGCCTGCTGATCTAGCGCTAGATGTTTGTTACGAGGCGAATCTGAAGATCATAGACACGATGGCTATGTCGCATACCCTAGACTACGGACCAAGTTGTCAATGTTGAGGACTTGTACGACGAGAAATGCCTAGAGTCCCACCTAATCCCCGGTGCAGTGTTTATGGATCCTGTATTCTTAATGAGGTTATGAGCAGTCAATTGATGGAATATGAAGAATTACCGAAAACGTCATATATGCTCTGTTACCACGATATGGGCAGTAGTAAACCGTGATAGTGGATCCGAAGACACTCAAGATACGAGCCACCGTTGACGGGGTCTAAATGGTTTCAGAAGCTGCTCGTTCTGTAAGCGCCCAGGACCGTCCAGGTCAAGACATGCAGCGGGCTGATGGAGCACTTCAGGGCTGTGAATGCCTTGAAGGTTAGTGAGCAGGGGGCAGCACAGGGCTCCGAGGCTCCAAGGCTCCGCTGGTACAGGTTGACAGGCTGACAGGGCTCCAGGGCTGCTTAGCCGCTGGAAGAAGCCGGGGGCTGTAAGCCTGTAACTCAGGATCCTCTGCTGCTGTGCGTTTGGGTTTCACCCACAGTGATGGATCCATGGATTCATTGGCTGTGAGTTATAGTGCTTGCCGAGAGAATCTGATACCTGCCCCTCTTCCCCTCTTCTTCTCTAGGGCTCCTTTGTCAGTGGATGGATGTCTGTGGCCTGTGTTGGTGCTGAGGAGGAAGTGGTGTAGCACTGCCATTAGAGAGGTAGAGGAAGACAGCCCTGGAGAGCTGTATCCCCCCCGCTGAGCTGAGAAGCAGCACAACTCCAGCTGCCTCAATAATGGCCATTAAAATCCAATACTCGATAGACTATGAATTCAATAAGTAAAGTCGCTAGACAAGAGATATGATGATACCCGCGGTGACCTATTTTTCCCCGTCTTCTCTTCTACAATCACATTCTATCTATACATGCCAATTGTGAACTATACGCCTCCTTCTGAGCGCCGCACCCTGGCTTGGCGCTTCTTCTCCTCATCCTGCTCCAGCTCCTCCTCCTCCCTGCTGCAGCGAATACGACACTACCGTTGCGGCCACGAGGCTGGCTCCTCTCTATTAACTAGCCTTAGCCTATGGACCAGAACCAAACCTGCATCATGCAAAACCGTGGAGGGCGGAGAGACGCTGGCATCATCGTTCCCCACTCTGTTGACTTGGTTTTCAAGGATATAGATGAATAGCGCCATCATCATCATATGCTCGCACCAACAACAGGTTTTTCCGGATTCGTGTGAACCATTCATTCAAAATCGTCCTCATTCCCCCATACTCAAGGTCCTGTCGTTTATCTATCTCCCTGGGTTTCTTTCTCGAATGACACTCTTTCCATTATTATTATTATCTAGATCGCTTTGTTGAGATTGGCGGCGGCGGACCCTTTAGTTAATCCTGCCGACTTCGCTCCGCCCGCTCCGCCACCATCTCTTTATCTCTCTCTCGCCCACTCCCCCATATCTCCCTCTATCTACTACCGATCTCACTCAAATCTCGCCTCTCTCTCGCCCACGTTGCACGCTGGGCTCCTCCTCCACCTCGTCAAACATCCTCCCGATTGGGCCGCGGCGTGAGTGGCGTTTGCTTTTTCTGCGCCAGTCTCCCCACTTGGCTTGACTTGGACTGGACTCTTTCTCTTCTTCGAGGCCACTTTTGCCGCCCGCCTCTCTATCGCTTCCCCGCCGTCGCTGTTTTTTTTGCCGTTGCTCTGTTTCTCTTCTTTAGCTCCATCTCAAGCGGCGGATAAAGACTCGGAGGCGTTCTCGGGCAAGATTTCCCCCGTCTTCTCTTCTTGTCTTCTCCTGGCGTTCGCCATCAGCGTCATTCATTGGCTTGCAACCACCTCGGAGTAGACGGGCGCCTCCTCATCTTGGCGGCATACGGAATTTCTTCTTCTTTTTCTTTTATTCCATCAGATCAGACAAAAGAGATCATAGTGAAACAGAAAAGAAAATCAGCAAAAGAAAAGAGATCCTACCCGAAAGAATTTATTATTTCGATATTAAATCCTTCTCCGCCTCTGCTGCGCCTTTCATTGATTGCTGAGGTGCACACACTGCTCCCCGCGCCGTGCACCTGCTACCGGTACCGCCCGCCGCTATCGCACAGCACCAGCAGCTACAACTTACGCTTACAGCCTGCAACTACAGCGCCAGCAACCACTATTACATCGTGTGCGCGTGCATCCGCCATCCATCCAATCCTTTCTTTTTGCCCCGACCGCCGACCTCCTTTATTAATCCTACTAAAGATTGTCCGTGCTGCCCGGCTTTCCGATCGAGCTTCTTCTTCATCACCATCGTCGCCGTCGTCGACCTGCGCTTCATTCTTTTATTCCCTTTCGACGCTTTCAGCTGCCCATTGCTCGGCGTATTTCTTAGCTGGTGACGCCGAAACATCACGCGTTCGCCTCTCCCTTATTAATTAATACTCTTACTACTACTACTGCTTGCCTGCTGGCCTGGCTTGCTCTTCCTACCCTCCTTTTCTTCGCCACGACGCCACCCTCGGCCTTTCGACTCCCAACATCACCCAGAGAGCAAAAAAGCAGGCACAAATCAACAGTTTCTTAAGTCTTCAAAAGACAAGCAGTCCCAGAGAGTCACTATCAATCTTCGAGTCGAGGGATTTCCTCATCAGAGGAGCCGTGAGCCATGGATTCGTACGTCGCCAGCACAAACCAACTCCTCATTCCGCATCTTTTTTGTCCACAAACGCCATTCCCCAACCTGGCATCTGTCTCACTTTATCCTCCTCCCGCTGTTTTAATTTTTTGGCTCTTCAACACCACGCGAACTTCGATCTGTGACAATTGCTAACGTCTTTTTCCTTTTCCAGCTTCATGCACGTCTCCGGCTGGTCTGAGCACCTTCCTCCTCACTCGAGACCCTTTGGTCACGTCCGCTCCTTGTCCTCTGTGCCGGCAACCACATCCTCATCGCCCTCCTACAAGCCCCGACCGCCGCCCAAATCTACCTCCGCTTCCAATCTACCCATTATTTCTCTCTCGCCGAAAGCTGTATTCTTCCCTAATAATGAAATGAGCACGTTGCCCGATCCTCGGACGCGTGTCTTGAGCCAGGACCACGGCGATGGTCGACAGCCAAGTCCCGGGCCCTCGCCAACCAGCAGCCCTAATCAGCACCCCGACCTCAGCGATGAAGTTGCCACACTGAGCACCAAGCTCATCAACGCCATCAACCACCAGACTGTGCTCGACGACACTCTTTCGGCCACGCGCCATGAGCTGGAGTCGGCTCGCGGCCGTATCCGGGAGCTCGAGGCACAGGTTGATTCGCAGCGTCACATGATGTCGGGCGAAGTCTGGGTCAAGAGATCGACTCTGGAAAACGAGCGAAAGACTGTTCACATCGAGAAACGTCTGGTCCAGCAAAAGCTAAATGACGAGACGACGAGGCGGATCGAGACGGAAAAGGAAAAGAAAAAGATTGAACAGGAACTAGAGAATCTGACCACGGCTCTGTTCGAAGAAGCTAACAAAATGGTCATTGGGGCAAAGGAAGAGGCCAAGCAGGAGCAAGAAGCTTTGCAGCGGAAAAATGATCAGCTCAAGGCCCAACTCGCCGACTCCGAAGGCTTGCTCAAGTCTCAGCAAGAACAGCTCTCTGAGCTCAAGCAGGTCCTCGAGACGATGATTATGGAGCGGGACGACCAGACTAACAATACGGCCCCCTCCTCTCCAGGCGCTGCCACCAAATTTGACACCAAGGACGATGTCCGATCTGTCGCCGAGGGTCCCTCTGCATCCGCAGCGGCATCTCATCCTCATCCCGAAGTTCAGATTCAAATGCCGGCGCCACCGACCAGCTTCACTCATATTATCCAACCCGTCCTGCGCAACGATTTGGCCGCCTACGACGACTTCGTCCATCTGGCTCACCTCTCACGCCGCCGGCCATCGGGAAGCCGCGTCTCTTCAGGCTCGATTGGAGGAATCGTTGGGCTTGGAGGCTCCACGTCCAGTGCCCACCTATCCAACACATCGACGTCCTCTCTCACCACCTTTAGCAATCCCGCTCCAACCAGTGCGCCCCAGTCTCCAAATACACCAGCATCTATTGCTAGCAACGCTTCTGCACCAATTATTCCCGCCCTTAAGGACACTCGCTTCTTCAAACGCGTATTGAGTGAGGATGTGGAGCCGACGCTGCGACTCGATACAGCTCCCGGCCTCTCATGGCTGGCCCGGCGTACGGTCATTTCGTCCATCACCGATGGCTCTCTAGTGGTGGAACCCGCCCCAGCGAGCTCTTCCATTGTCCCTGTGGCTCGACCACACCACTACCCCTGCTCATTGTGCGGCGAGAGCAGAAAGGATGACGTCTATTTGCGAACCTACCGTTTCCGGACAAGTGAAGCCGACTCAGCACAGCGTTACCCGCTTTGCGGATATTGCACAAGCCGCGTCCGTTCCACCTGTCAATTCCTCGGTTTTCTCCGCATGGTCAAAGACGGATATTGGCGAGCAGACAACGAAGACCATGAGAAGGCGGCGTGGGAGGAGAGTGTTCGCCTAAGAGAACAAATGTTTTGGGCTCGGATTGGCGGTGGCGTGGTCCCCATTCCACAAATTGAAGTACACGCCGAACCGGAGCCTAGCCCTCGTCCAAGCCATGAGCAGGTGAAGGCGACCGTCGAGGATGTTTCTGTCGAAAAGAATGCCCCCAATGTCCAGACGACCGTTGAGGATGTTTCTGTCGAAAAGAATGCTCCTAATGTCCAGACCACCGTCGAGGATGTTTCTGCCGAAAAGAATGCTCCTAATGTCCAGACCACACCGTCAGATGACGACGACGACGATGGCAGCAACTATGAGTTGGAGCGTCAAATCTCCATCGAGCAGCCTCATACTCCTCCTGATCAGACTGATGGAGCCCGTCCTCTTCGCTACTCTGTCCAGTCTCTCAAACTCGATACCATGAGTAACGCGGGCTCCGAAGATATAAAGAGACTATCGACAACGACGGTGGCTGAAGAACCTGTCTCCGTTACGGATGTCTCCAACTAAGAGCCTCTTTTTTCCTACTCTATTAATTTAATTATCTCTTTGGTTATAATGTCTATAATGTATACTATTCCCCAGGGGTGCGGATGATTTCAGCCGGCATTGTCAAGGTCCCACGATGGGCATGACCCTATTGCAGTAGCAGAGTGTCGAGCCCTTACCGTCACTACTCCTGGATGGCAAAGAGAGGGATCGCCGAGGGGACCTTCCGGTATGATGTTGGCGTTTGGGGTGGCCACGATGGATATGGGTATTCGAGAATGAGAAGAATCGGACCAAAGCATCATGGAGTTTTTGCTTTTCCTTTGTCATTGCTCTTGTTTTCATTATATGGTTGAACCTCATTGGTATTTTAGTATTCATTCACACCGGGCGCAATACGGGAACACGGGCGGGCAAATGACATTAGCTGCATGGAATAGAAAGCCCTTTCAGGGTCGGATAGAGCCCGCATTAGGATGGGTCTCCCCGGATGGGGCAGGTGCATATCCTGTTATATGATAGGATTAATTGAACAGTTGATTGGGTCTAGAAGATATTGCTCAGCTCTGTTTTATGTGACTTTGAGTAGAAGTGAGAAGCTATTGTTAGGCTGGGTTGACGCCAATTGTCTTGGTGAAGAGGGTGTATTGATAGTTGAAGTGACGGTTGGTTGCAGGCATGGAGCCACGTGTTGGTGCAGCAGCAGCTGAACCGTACATTCACTACTGTGAAAATTGACATGTCCATGCATACCTTACGTACCTCCTCCCTTCGTACATGAGTAGATCTTGAGGCCATACATTCTGTGTGTCATGGCAGAGGAATCTTGGACTGAACAGGCTATCGCCCAGTTCTTTGCAGCCCGCAGATCCCCGACCCGGAGTCAGTGCGATCAGCTGGCCCTGTCTGTTTCTAGCTCTTTGGATGTCCGCTCTGTTGATGTGCCAGGCTCGTTGAGCTACACTGTTATCTGCACTGGTACTGCTGTTCAGACTGGACTTCATGAACAGCAGCAGCAGCAGCAGCAGCAGCAGGAACAGCAAGATAAAGAAGGCACTATAGTATCTTTTCGACAGCTAAATTCAGGGCTCGATCAAACGATAGTAGAGCTAGCAAGGGCGATTCATGGAGACCTAGTGCCGCGGAGGGTCACTTTCCACGGCGTGATGAGTGGTTCTGATCCACCGCTGGGGATATATACCATGCAGTTACCCCCTGGGGTGGCGTGCTTCGACGCTCTTAGCTACCAGGCTGAGATGGAGCCTGATGAAGAGGCGAAGCATGTTTGCTTCATGGTGCATCTAGCTAGGTGAGGTATTCAGGGGAATGATCCCGTCTCTTGTCATGGCAGCTAAGGTTGTGGGTGTGCTAATGCCTAATGTCAAGATACTTTGCTCGGTGCTGGATTACACCGCAGGTTATGGAGCCCCATGTGCGCATTACCCCAGCAAGAAGGAATATCTCGCAGATTAGCGACACTTAAGGCGTCTCCATTGTCCGTGGTGTCAGAGTCGATGATGTCCGATCTTGAAGCCATATTGCCTCGTCTCTTCGCCAGCGTTGAGTACCAGAAGTGTGATCGACTCTCGGTGCGGTGTTGAGACAATCACAGTTGGAGTGGTCCGAGCACTGACCAATCGCGCCTACATACATCCCAAGCAACGAAAGGCTACGCGCCGAAAAGGCCAACATTGAGGGCAAGTGATCATGTTATCCCGAACTGCGACCAACAGTCACTTCAAGAAACAGCTAGTCGAACCGCCTTGGGTGGCGGAGCAGCAGAAAAGATTGGGGAAAGCTGAGAAATGAACGTTAGCTATTGGATGCGTCCCTTGTTGTTGACAAATTGGCACCATTTAGGCAGATATATCATCAAGCGGATCAGCTTGCTCCCATTTTCATGTGATATTATCATACTCTGATTAGTGCATGCTCAGATACTAGGTACATAAGTTCGAGTTTCAGGAATTGAAATGCAGTACTTGGAAGAGGGGGCTGACTACATGTACTCTGATGATTATCAAATTTGTGTCATTAGTTGTGTCCCAACAACAGGAACACCACCACCACCACCACCACCACCACCACCACCACATCCTCCCCCCTGCTATCAGTATGGCACCAAAGGTAACGAAGTGGGCGGATTTTGCGCATGTGTCTGAGGAATTTGACTCAGAAACACGTGAATTGCAGTATACCATGCTTGCTGTCGTTGACTCGGACGATGCTATCTACTATACCGAGATGCCTGTCCGCAAAGAGGACATCTCGTTTCAGCACGTTACATCATTACTCAACCGAATTCCCGACAACGAGATATTCCCAGAATGGCCATCATCCGGCGGCTCAGGTGCTGGTTATCTCTCCCAGGCTGCAATTGAATCGCCTGCCAACGTTCAGGCCTTTATCAAACGACCTAACCTCACTCAGTACGACGTGTTTAAGCGGCACAACGTTGTACATTTCCTTTCTCAGGGACTATTAGAAGAGGCACATACCATGGAGTTCCTCTCAAAAAAACCCCCATCCCAATTTCATCCGGTACCATGGCTGTCGCTACCAGCGGGGCTACCTAACTGGAATTGTGCTCGACTATCACTCGCATGACTTGAAGTCCTATCTGAAGAATGGAGTAGGAGTTCTGGACAAAATGACCTTCATGGATGCCCTTCAGTCTGCTATCCATCACTTGCATTCCCTCGGCTGGGCGCACAACGACCTCAATCCAACCAACGTGCTGGTTGATGACTCAAATGCTGGCAGCGTAGTGCCGGTGCTGATCGACTTTGGATCAGCCCGGAAGATTGGTACACCGCTAGGCACGTCTCGAGGAACAAGTGGTTGTACCGAGGGCCGGATCGAGGACTATAATACCTCGAAAAAGGAACATGATATCTTTGCTCTGGAGAAAATGCAGACTTGGTTGGATAACCCGACGTTTGATGACGATTAGGGAGGTCGGTGGTCAGTTGGGCATCTCCACTAGATATAAACTACTTTCCAATATTGTCATGCAAAGGCTTCTCGATCGTCATATACAGATTGCTTGGAGGTGCCAAACTTAGTTGACCCAGGTGGTGTTGCGAGGAGTACATGTATTTGAGGAATATTCGAAATGACTTTTGTAAAATCTTGCTGTGAGGATAGTGGATTATAGTATCGTGACACACCGAACACAGTCGATTCGAACGTCTAATTAATTCCATGTGGCTTGCAGGGGACAGAGTGCGGTCGCAGCCACCGGCGGCTTCTTATCGATAAACATTCAGCGCGCGCTCTAGCCCAGCTCGCGACGTGGCAGCTGTCGGCCTGTAGCTCGCTTCTCCTTTTACAACATCCCAACGGTCATTATCTCACAGTCCTTCTAAAACCCGAGGCTCAGCTCATGTTATATATGTCTCTCTGGCTCTGCCTGTACGCCCGCTTCATCGCAGGCAGTCCCAGTCTCTCACTCCATGTCCCCCATACCGCCTGGACTGCACAGACAAAGAAAAATTCCATTTGAATTAAGTACGGAAAAAGTGGTTTGTCTTACTATACTATCTTCCGCACAATATATAGTCCCCTGCTAACTACGTTGATTAAATAGAGCTTCAAATTTGGCACGCGCCGAATTACAGCTATTGGAAGCGCTGCTGATAAGGTGCATCCTAATGTCCGCCGCCTGAGGATTGAGCTGTCCACTCTCACTCGCATTATCGCAACCTTGGTTGCTTTGCTGCCCAAGCTTGCACAGGCGCGTCTTCGCCAACTATTTCCTGAGTGGTGCCTGCCTTCCGCTATAGTCCTGAAGTGCCAGAAGCCTGGATGGGAGGATGAGTTCAACAATGAACTAGTAACCTATAAGGCCCTACTAGCCCTTCAAGGAGTGGCAATACCGGAGCATTATGGCGTAGTAGAGTATAAGGGCGTGAGAAGTCACATACTCTCTGATATCGGGGGTTTGAGCTTGAGCGAAACAGACGAATGCAGTCAAGAGTCTGTTCCTGTCGTCAAACTAATGCTACAAGAAGCGCTTACTACAGTCGCTGAACAGGGATTCTTACCAGATGACCTGAAACTAGACAACTTCCATGTAGTTGGCGACAAAATGGTCATGGTGGACCTCGAGCAGTTTGACCGTTACGAGGATCCCGAAGACGCACTGGGATACGTGGATGGGAGTGTTTTCCACTTGATGACACGCTACAGGAATTATCAGAACTGTTTGATGGACGGGGTTCCATTCTGATAGATTTCTCCTTTCCTGCAAAAATTCTGCTTCCCTCTGATTGAACATGTGCTATTGCTTATCACACGATCGATATGCCTTCCGAAATAACTCAGCCTTCAATTTCTAACTGCCATGGAGTATCGCGGATTGCATGGCTGAGATTGGATATCGATGAGAAATTCCGATCTCAGTAACCGCCGAACGTTGTCCAAACCAACTAAATTAAAGGGTTGACTGGATGGAGACACGAGCTGGTTCGATCTTTTAGCCATTTCCCACCCCACACACAAACAAAGGGATCAAGTGACCCCACCTATGTAGATGTGAAGGTTGCTGCCCTCCCGCCCTATTGAGTCACATCGCATTTTGCCGCTGCATGTGAGATATACTGCATCACCAACAGTCACGAATTGGCGACGCCTTAAGTATTGCATATTTACAAATAGCCATGGCCAATAACGTCGCTGCCTGAGCCGCTACAGACTACCCTATTCTGGGGGACGAATTGATAGAATTGGCGGCTACGCCTTAGCCGAAGACGTCGAATATGGATGAAATCACTATACGATTTGACATTATAAAGTGGTTAGTTTGGCATACTCCTGTTCCACGTAGGCGAGTCAATAATTTTTTTTTCTTAATTATCAAAACCCACGTATACTACTTAACCTATCAACGTGCTCTATCATCCATATCAACATTATTTCTCTATTCACGTTTCATAATGTCTAATGTAGAACCAGTTCCGGTCCCAGTCGAACGTCTGTTAGAAACACATCCAAGCAATCCTGTTAAGAATGCCGACTACATAACGCCATCCGATAAGAAATGGGCCAAGGATAATTACGAGCCCATCCGACGTCGCATAGTTCACTCTACCTTTAATTCTGCGGATGGGATGTCCGATGCGAATCTCGGCCTCCTCTGGCACCATGGGGATGATGACACGCTGAGATTGAGTGAGCCTGCGTTTCCTCCGAACAGCAGGAGTTGGCGCTGTAAGACAGAGGCAGATTGGGTGAACTGGTGGAATACAGAAGTCTCCAATGTCGTCCTTGCGGCCTGGAAACAGTACCCAGCCGTCGAACAATGCTCTCAGCAAGAATCTACGAAGTCGCAGAAGGTTGAGGAAGAAGTTGACTCCATGTATACTCTCCCGGATGCCGACATGCGAACTTCTATCGTTCTTGGGGAGCTGAAAAGAGGAACCATCAATCCTGTTTTTTTGGCAGGATAAAAACCGGAACTTGAACTCTGGCCAGCGGCGGCTGTCCCAAGAATTACGAGGGTAGGTAGGTAAAACTTTGCCTTCTACACAACACCGTCTTGGCTATCATTGAACGTGAATCGATCTAACAAGCTGCTTTGTAGATATGCTCACAAGTATGAATGCCCCCTTATTTTCTGCTTTGATGGCGAGACTCTCCTTCTCCTCCGTTTCCGAGCGTTTAGCGTCGACGACATACGACGAGAAGATATCGAGGTGGATACATGGGTGCTTAGTCGGGAGTCTAGCAGGGTGCCTCTGCGAATCGCTCTTTACTACTTCTTGCATAATGGCTTTCGTAGATACCAAGGATTGAAATCTAATCCATCGTTCGAAGTTGGAGGACTAGCACCTCATTACGTCCGTTGGTATGACGGTAAACCGATTTGGAGGCACCAGGACGGCAGGGAATCCGAAAAGCCGCCGACTTTGGGAGACTTCAATCGCTTTTTTGAAGCAAGCGGGGCGGCTAAGTGGATCAGCCACGACGGTTCTGCCGTTGTCTACGAGACAGATGCGATGTGGTGATTAGGAGACCAAATTAGCAGTTGAGAAGCTTGTGTTACGGGATTTCTGTTACATGGCCATACGAGGTAAAGCAAATAAATGCTGATATTGGCTGACCTTTAAGCTTTGTAACAGAGAGTGTTTACAAGCTTGCCCTCTATCGCTTTTCATCACGCTTACATTACTTACATGCCCTACGGATACTACTATGTAATGACGATACTTCAGTATCTCGTAGACTTGATCAATATATAACCACGGTAAATATAATCAACTTAAGAAACTAAAGTTTCAGTCAATTTACAATGCTCTTTGATGTAGAAATATGTTAGTGAGGTTCATATGTCTAGGTGAATGAGCTGAATAAAGCAGCAACTCAATTATCTAAATTCCGTAACCTGGTAGCAATTCTTGCATCTAAGTAGTATTCATTATCCACTGGCCTACTTCATGCGCATGGCTGGTTTCTTTTAGTAGATACATCTTGCCTTCCGAGACAAAATATCGAGGCTCGTGTATGGCGGTATTCTATGACCAAAACTTACACCCTTTCGTTCTCTCATCTCACTCTTTCGTCCATTCACCCTTTGACACTTTGTCTTTCATTTCAGTTCCTACGCTTTAACAAAATGAAAGCTATAGAGGAAGATACTTCGAAAATTCTCTTGCACTTCACGGGCTGAAAGCTCTTCACAGCGACTTATATCTTAGGAACATGATGATAGTCTAGGCAGGCATTTTGACAAATTAAAGTTATGATTCCACACAAACAGACTCAAGATTTAATGCTGCTGAATGAAACCTCATTCGCTTTTCCCAGTAAGTTTCAACCCGGACGATTGCAAGTTTTCTTATACACATATCCTCGCACTGCCAGCCATATGCTCACGGCGGTGGTGGTCTCCCAATCTTCTGCGGTGGCTTATGCTTAAGACGCGGCACACCCAAATTGATACCATCATCCCATCCTGGAGTCTTGTGCTCCTCCGGATCCTTGGGCGGATGCCCTACATTCTTCCTCCCCTTGCCGCCACTCGTCCCCAACTCGCCTCCCTTGGGCCCTCTCCAATCCGTAGAACCCTCGCCCAGCTTCTTCAGCCCCCATATCCCAGCAGCGTCTTTGCCATATGTGACTCGGTCGCCGCGAAATACGCCGCCACCGCCTTTATTCTGCATCCTGTGGTGCTGGAGCCAGGGGAGAGTGCGGTCGTACCTCCTGTCATGCACCTCCAGTCTCGGGCATATCTCCACCTCTCTCAAGGACCGCCCGTAGGCCATTCCCCAGCCCTCGGCCTGGACGTAGCCGTTCTTGCGCTCGCCGCACCAGTCGTCGATTCGGCGCGAAGTCAGGTCAACCTCCCTGCGCGAGCAGGTGCGCTCCGTGTCGCCCTGAACAGGCGGGTTGTTGTAGTCGCAGAGGTACCACGACGAGTTGCCGTACACGGCCATGACGATGCCTCCAATCTTGGGGTTGTAGAGCTCGCACCAAGTGCCGAGTAGATCTCGAGCAATCTCGCTATGCGCCCAGTCGAGCCACCCGGATCCAGGCTTGGGACACTGCATCAGGCTGATGGGGAATGTGTGGCGGTCGTCGTTGTGCTTCGACGTGACGTTGATGTGCATGAAGCTGTCGAGGTCGTACTGCGTTATGATGAATTGCTTCCCGCGTGAGCCTCCGTTAAAGCTGACTTCGTACATGCCGTCGGGGAGCTTCGCTGGGACTTTGAATGCCATTGCCTGTTGAGCCATCGTGAAAAGACCAAACAGAGTACACAGCATCCATGACATCCGGTTGAAAGGGGCCATTTCTACCACCACCGCAAGTTGGAAAATGCGTAAAACAGAAGTTGTCGTTGGAAATTTTTATCAGACAGGTAGAATCAGTCGGAACCCCGTCCACGATGGATATTATAAACTGCCTCAAAAATAGTGAGACAACCAACAGAAGAAACATAACGGACAAATATTTTACAGACAGGCTCATCTATATAAGTTTTGTCCTTCATAGTCTACGATGACGGGCCCAACACCGATGTAGAACTATGAATGTAGAGTTTACCCCTAAAGCGATGTTTGATATACTACTTGAGTTGATAAAGATTTATGTAGATGGAACTTGAAAGCCATGAAGAAAGTATCAATGGATAGTGAAAACTCTAAGAAGAAGAAGAAGGAGAGACTAAGATTGTACAAGGGATGAAGGTGCATAAAGCATATCGTACAAATTGAATCCGCTCATGAACCACAGTAATCAGCCTCCCCATATCAAACCCAGGTGGAATCAGTTCTCAACTACCATGGCGACGTTTCAAAGACCCTTTTAAATATCCCAAGTTGCAGTGCCAGTATTGTGTTTGATGAGTTGAACTGACTATCGTCCTGTACCTAAGACCATAGAGTGTCTCAAAATACAAACCACCAAGAACGAGTTAAAATAAATTACAATTCCTACACGACCGCCACTCCCGGACTTTAATACCTTGGTATATGCAGTCTTTCGCTTATTTTAACTATAAGTCAGTTGTCGTAACTTTGACTAGCTTCTTTCAGCTGATGATCAACTGTCTGCGCTAGAAGCAAGCTTAAAGTCAAAGTATTTTCTCTTCTCTGCATCACACCCCTTCACTTTCGACATACGTAGAAATCCCTTCTAGCCGAAAACCACCCCGCCATTCAGCTACAATTTCAGCAGATACCAAAGAACAGTCTTTCTCCTAACAAGAACGAACGCCAAGCTGCACCCCGACACGATCGAGAAGATGCTAGGAATCGCCGTTGAAACGAGCGAGGCAACCATGGTATCATTACAGATGTTCCGAGAGACTCCTCTAGTGAAATTGAAATGGGCAGACTTTTTATACTTTAATGGATAACTATAAAGCGTCGCATATGAAGATATCCCTGGACTTGAGATGTGCCGTTTTCAAACTGATAGCCATATCTGGTGCTGCTGGAACCTGGAGGGGCCACAGGTGCCTCGTAGGAGCACATTGACATGCATAACGCTCTTCTAAGTAAGTTGGGAACTGGATCGGCACGATTTCATGATAAAATATTAGAGACGTAAAAGAAATTATTCTGCCAAAGAGCTTGTATACATCTGACATCATGTAACTCAACAGCATCGCCATTTTGTTGTAAATCTCCCCCATGTCCTACATTATGATTTAGCTGTTTTTTCCTGTCTTTTTTCTGTCATCCAATATGACATAAAGCAAGGGATCTTTCCGTTATTTTTCGCACAACTGGTCCTCCGACGCCTCATCTATCCGAATCCTCCCCATGCCTGTCCACATAGGGCCAAGTCGATTACGTAAAGATACAAAGAATACTCAAGATTTGAGCTCTGAAATGCCATCAACGTGCTGGCGGTTGAACTAAGGGGTTAGACTCCCTACAGCTCTTCCTGAACTGTGGCCTCCTTTCCCTCGCTTGCAGGCTTCGCCTTGGACTGTTCTGATTCCCTTTCACCGTCACGGCTGGCAGCGGCATCCTTGGGCGCACCAGCGTTCTCTGACTTCAAAGTCTCCTTGTCGACGCCCTCAACATCAGGGTGGGGAGGGGCAACAGCACCAATAACTTCACCAGGCCAACCACCAGGAGGCATAGGGATTTCATTTCCCTGTTCATCCACAACACGCGTCTTGGTCTCATACTTTGTCTTGAACTCAATCTTACCCTCTAGGGCCTTGATCTGTTCCTCATTAAGTAGGTTGCCATCTTGGTCTCGGTACTCGATCTTCTCTTGCTTGGAGATGACTTTGGGCTTTGGTGGGGCAGCAGCTTCAGAAACAACAGGTTCGGCCAACGGCTTCTGCTCTGCATTACCGGCAGGAGCTTGTACAACTGGCTGGGAGGTAGAGGCGGCACCTGTGGCGCTGGAGTGGGGTAGTTCGGTCAAAGTGTAGCTCTTATACTAAAACATCAAATCATGTTAGCATCGACTGTCCAGTTGACCTCGATTCGAATCTCCCTACAGTTCAGGGAGTTTCTCAAGCACACCAGTAGCTAATCTAAAGCCATGTGGTCTCGATTATCCGCGTTGTGGAAGTTTCCTTTGGGGGATGACCTGAGAAGCACTTACATCGTCAAGGAAGGTACTGCAATCAAAGTCCCAAGTGCTGAAAAGCTTGACACGATTACATTCAGCCTTGGTCCACGGACTTCCGTAGGAAAGAGGCGCAAACAAAGTGAACACTGCCGCTGACAGAACGAGGAAGGACACAACAGCTGCACGGTTGATCAAGGGGCTGCGGTGCCCCAATGAGTTAGGGATCCTGGCGGTAATAAAGTCAAACATCTGACACAAGGCAATGATGCCGAAATAAAGAGCAGGGAAGTAGTGGTGAAGGAAAAGCTGGCGCTCCATCAGGAAGAATGGGAAGTAGTGCAGAGCCCAGCCCAGGATGGACGTGCCAATTTCATAGTCGAAGCGCTTGAAAGTGTTGCTCTCGTAATCGTCGCAGCCACGTTGCCATCGGAGGATAGCAACGCCCTTGAAGATGACCCAGACAAAGATGATGAACGTCGTCGACCACCAGATAACAGGGTTGCCAATGAGATACACTTGCATATGGTGCTTGCCCCAAAAGTTGATACCTCGGCGGAGAATGGGCCACGAATCAGGGCGGGAATCCCAGGCATGAGAGTCAGTCAGACCAGCATTAGTCCTCCACATGACCTTGTGGAGTTCTATAAACTTGCCAAAGAAGCCGGGGTTGTCGTAGTTCACCTTTTCAACGTCGTCGCCAAGAAGCGGGTGTTCATTGTGCTCAACATACCAAAGACTGTTTGGCACACTGCCACCACGAGCACAGGTGACTTCTTGTTGCTCTGATGCCCAATCTGGTAGCTTGACCTTGTGGGAGAAGAGTACACAGCCAGTCATGACATGGACAAGTCTAAACTTGGTCTCAATGGTTCGAAGGCGTTCCTTAGCCACAACTCCTTTGGACTGTTTCTTGACAATCTCAACTCGGAAGTAGTCATTGGCGTCGCCCTCAAAGCCCTCAAAGCCGTAGGCGGATACCTCATTTTGCCATTCTTGCTCTGAAATCGGAGGTCGCACATCGTGGGAATGCAGACGTCGGAATGTTGGCTGGTGGTAGAGTCTGAGAACGGTGCCGTCTTTGACATACTCAATTGGGACCGTATCCCACGCATTTGTTCCATTTATGGGCTGTCCATCGATGCCCAGAGGTTGTGTCTGATTTTCAAGAAGCCACACGTTGTTCTCATCCTTGTGGGGATACAGTGTAATCTGCTGTTGCTTGCTACCGGTAGGGTACATGAGAGGGTGCGAGTGAAGATAACCACCCTGGGTGTTGACATGGCGAATGCTAACTCGGCTGCCAAGGATAACATCGGCAGGGACATCTCTCATGCCTTTGCTGTTAAGGGTGGCTTGGAATTCTGAGCTCATGAATCCATCGCCCTCGCCGGGGTTGACAAGGCAGAGGAAGTGGATGGCGAACATGGCAAGGTAGAAACTGACGGGGATAACAATGAGACAGAAAATTCTGGCCATGAAGTGCTTCGTCCAAAGGCGCTGCGAAATCGTTAGGTCACGTTCTCACGAGTTTGGTGACAAGAATAGCAACTCACAATGGACACATTTCTGTGGTCACCTAGAAGCACCCAGAGTTGAAGCAGAGTCAGGGATCCGACCCAGGCAATAGTGAAAAGTCCGACCCATTTAATGCTGGAAGTGATTCCAAGGCCGAGACCGGTCATGGCAAGCCAGAACCACCAGCTGAGCTGGAACGCCTTCTCGGGACCAAGTTCGTGTTGGTTCGTAAAGCAGGAGAAAGACATGGCGGTAAATGCTGTGGCAGCAACTAGAGGCGAGTCGAGCAGGATCAGACGAGCTTGAGTAAGAAGACCGTTCTCTAGTTGAAATGTTAGATGCCGTCGAGAAGAGAGACCAACGCGAGGAGGGGAAAGGACTTACCAAATATGACCAAGCCAGCGCCGAGGGTGGCCGTCATTGTCCGACAACCAACAGCCTTGAGGGTCAAGAATATGAAAGGCGCAAGCAGAACGCCACAGATGGCAGGGAACATGCGCATAGCAACATAGGGAACGCCAGGCTCCAAATAGTCTTTGCCAATGTCCTTGAAATCGAAGTTGCCGTCGAAACCGGCGAGCCAACCAGTCAGGGCGATAAGCATCTTGGCCAAGGGTGGGTGTACGTCCATGAAAAACCTCCCCTTGATATATTTTGAAGCGAATCCACCAAAGCTAAGAAGGCCGAGAAGTTAGCGAGTTATACATGTGGAAGCCACAAGAGTCCCGGAGACGCTTACTGGACCTCGTCAAACACTACACTCGTGGGGAGATAGATTCTAAAGAGGCGGACAATTGTAGCCACAACGGTCACGCTGAGGGCCGCTACGTAGTCGGAAACGGGTAGCAGGAAAACATCATTGTCGTCGACGCCATCGGATTTGTAGGATTTGTTGTTATTCTTGGCCTTCTTTGACTTGCTGGAGCCAGAAGATGCGACTGCTTGCTTCTCGACCACTGGCGGCGGTTGGGGACTGCGGCCCCGCGCCGAGCTGGGTTTCGTCATGGCGAAACTGTCAGCCGGGAGAAAGAGGAGCAGAGGCTAAGGATAATCTGTTCGTGATCGTAACCGAGAATCGAGATCTTGAGGGGAGATGTTGTGTTTCGCAAATGCCCAATTGGGGCCCGGAAAGGAGCGTCACGAAAGGGAGTTGGATTAAAGAAAATTCATGAAGGAGGTCTACAAAGAGAAGAAGAATAAGACGACCAATTCCTCTTTCAGAAACGACAGCTGCCGTTCAGAAGAGAGGACGAGGAAAAGGGAGGAAGATTGAAAGAATAAGGTGTCGTGGTCGTGATGGGAAAATGGTTAAGGGGTGGTGGAAGGGTGGGATTTGTCCTTGCTCAGCTGCGCGTGGCCCAGGCTTGTAGCTACAGTGGCCTCATCGTGGATAGAGGTACCTTAGGTATGTTTGGGTATCCCCAGCTTCAGCCAGTAGCCCACAAGCAAACAGAGGGTACATACCTTGCTGAGCGCCACGCCTGCACAGCCATAGGTAGTTAGCAAGGCTATAGGTGCCGCCAATTCGTTGCGGCATTCAAACAATAGCGCTGAAACATAATTCAGCTCTTATTTATTATCGTGTAAAAAAAATGGAGTACTTCGTATGTTGACTTTAAGGGAGATGCAGATAGATCCGCCCCCTGGCCTCCTTTCGTCCTCGTTGTTCCCTTAGAAACTACAGAATACAGGGCGCGATGAAGAACCTGCAGTTATAGGAGAATGAGCATGCCAACTTCAATGCCGACTAATAGCATTGTATTAGTCGTATTCGGTCACTCGCAATGGTTCATAGCATACATTTCAAAAAGACCGTTGAAGATCCCATGTGGCCAGTTTGCGCGTTCAATGTTTCAGCCGCACCGTCGAGGAGACCCGGAATTCGGTTCATATTGCCTGTTCCCGCTATGAGCCACCATAATTAGCTGCTCCTTGAAATGCCTAGTGGAACTTGCATGTGCATGGCCGTTAGTCATCCATTCCAGCTAAGCTAAGGTAGGTAGTAATTATGAGAGTGATCTTGGAGGGAAAACAACCAAAAAAAAAAAATTTATTGTGTCAACAGGGCATCGATATTCAAACTCACGGAGATACTGTCGTACTACCTCAAATAATACTTATCTTATGATCATTCCTACCTACTTCGAATTCCTACATCTGCTGCAGCATCTTCTCACAACTTTACTCTGTACATCTTAGGTAGTAGGAGCATCTGATGCTAGCAATTGACGCGCTATAGATGTGGCGCAAACTTCCGTCGCGGCGCAGGGTCAACATAAGTCCGGCTATTGGCCCAGCCAGCTGCAACAACCTCTTAGGCTGCCTGTGAAATTTCCACAGTGGGAATTGGTATCATCGTCGCTTTTCTTTGCCTTCCATCCGTCCTGCTCCAGCAGCATTTTATCTCCTCCACCCTATCCCTTTCCAACGTGGAGATGGCCGCAGCTGCAGTCAACGGCAATGCGTCGAACACGCTCGATGACATCAAGGCGCCGCCTGGCGTAGTCCTGCCGCCACGCGAGATCCGAAATATCCTCGAGAAGACAGCCGGCTACGTCGCGCGAAATGGTGCCGTGTTTGAGGATCGCATTCGCGAAAAAGAGCGCCAAAACCCCAAATTCAGCTTCTTAAACCCATCAGACGCTTACAACGCGTTCTACGACTGGAGATTGACCGAGATCCGAGCTGGTCGAGGTACGGACATCGCGGCCGGACGAGTGGGCGAAGTTACGCCCCAAGTTGCCGAGAAACCAAAGGGGCCACCGAAGCCTCCTGATTTCCAATTTTCTGCTCGCATGCCACATATCAACCAAAAGGACCTGGACGTCATCCGGTTAACCGCTCTTTTCGTGGCCAAGAACGGGCGACAGTTCATGACGCAACTAGCCCAGCGCGAGACTGGCAACCCTCAATTCCAATTTTTGATCCCCAACCACACATTCCACAACTTTTTTCAGCACATTGTCGATCAGTACACCGCGCTTTTGCGGGCGAGTGGACTGGACGGTGAAGGTGGTAAGCTGCAAGATGAGCGAACCGCAGAGTTAGAGTTAAATGTCCACGACAAATACCATGTCTTGAATCGCGCGAAGCAGAGGGCAGAATACACAAAATACCAAGAGATAGAGCGGAAGCAGAAAGAGGAGGAGGAAGAGGAACAAAAGGCCGAGTTCGCACGAATCGATTGGGGTGACTTTGTCATTGTCGAGACAATCACGTTCAGCGAAGCCGACGAAAGTGCCAACCTGCCCCCACCGACCAACCTATCCGAGCTACAATACGCATCACTAGAAGACCGAAATAAGGCCTCCATCAGCTCTAACCTACGAATCGAAGAGGCCATGCCCGGTGAGGAGGATGAACTATCAAATGGATACTCGGGAGTTGCGCAGCCATCCTACCCGCTTCCCGTGCACACAGGGTATGCGCCACAGCAACAGCAACATAGTCAACTTCCTGCCCAACCGGGGCAGATGCCTCCGCCAGTTTCGAATTATCCACCGAATGCTCAGCCACCACAGAGGTCTGCTCAGGAAGAGGAGGAAGAACGCCGGATTCAAGAGAGGATGTCAGCACAGAATCGGGTGCACCAAGCCCAATCAGAAGCCAGAGGCGGCAATGGCCCAATGAAGATCAAGGAGAACTACGTCCCTCGGGCGGCCCAAAAAGCGGCTACTAAGCAAGGGACTCAAATGGCGCTGTGTCCCAACTGCAAACAGCAGATTCCTCTAAACGAGCTCGAAGCTCACATGAGAAGTAGGTATCTGACCATGATTTATTGAGACGTTGTACTAATTCGTGTCTCCCAGTCGAACTTTTGGATCCACGATGGAAGGAGCAAAAGGCAAAGGCAGACTCTCGCTACGCCACGACGAACATTTCCCACGCCGATGTTGCCAATAACCTGAAGAGACTTGCGAGCCAGCGCAGCGACGTCTTTGATCCTGCCACGGGACAAGCCCTGTCAGAAGACGAACAAGCTAGGCGGAAGAAGGCGGCTATACAGAGCTTCGACGGACATCCGGATGGCAAAAGCCCAGCCCATATGAATCATCTTCAAAGCGTCAATGTGGATGAACAGATCCGTGCAATCCACCAAAAGTTTGCGGGAAAGAAGTAGGAGAGATGATGATGTGAGCTGAATGCTTCAAGGAGCCGAAGAGTGGGAGCGACGTTCCCTACAAGCTGAGTTCACCAGCGACAGAGCAAAAGCCTTCCGTGAGCTGCCCGTCGATCACTTGCAATCGAGTTTGGGCCCATGAGTGGCATTAAAATAATCAGAATACGGTGATAAAGTGTGGCTGTTGTTGGCTTCAGGTGAGGAAAACTTGATCAATATCCAAGTTCAGGGGCTCATTCAAAATTAGCGGCTCGGAAACGAAACGTCCATCAGCGACGTTACAGTCTTGAAGCAGCCATAGATGTTGAGCGTTTCCATGAGTTGCCCCTGCTGCCGTTTTTCAGGGATAATTGGCACAGTGTAAAGCGTACACAGCACGCAGAGAGATGTTTGCTCAGGATGCATGATCCGTGAAGGCATGTATCCTGTTTGTTGGAGTTCTTTGGGATTCATATCAGGGGAATTTGTACAATATTCGGAGTAGAGCGTTGATAGCATGTACCACGGCTATTTGGGGGCTGCCATATTGTGAATCAAATGGGGCCTCTTTGAAACAGAAGTCTTGATACAATCTGATGGACTCTTAAGCGCAGTTGAGAATCCAAGCCCCGTCTATGACATTTAACGATGGAAGGCGGCTAGAAGCATCCATCTGTCATTCTGTTCTGTATTCATACCCCTCTAATAATAGCTTAGGGAGGTCATGGTGAGCATTGGCGCTATAATAATAATCAGCCTGATTAGCCCACGCGCCACCAAACATGTAACCCCACCTTGTTGCTTTTGCTCCTGCGATGGCGCAGTTCGTCATTCATCCTCCACCCTCCAAACTCCAGACGCATCGTCACACGAGCGCATCGCCAGCCGTGACCGCCACAGCGCATACAATCCGCAGCTTCTCAGACCCCTCGCTACGACAAAGAGGCGGGTTTCTTCTCTTCCAAAGTCTCTCCCCGCCCCTCCTCTCCTCTCCCTCCAACACCAGCGCTCCCCCGCGCTTCCTCACCATAACCGCCAAGCTGTCGGACAACCAGGACGCCGGGCGGACTGCGCCCTCGCCGACCAGCAAGTCGCCAGACTTGCATCGGCCGATTATGCAGTCCATGCCCGATACACGCCAGCAGAGCTTTGACGAGATATACGGCCCGCCGGAGAACTTTCTCGAGATTGAGGTGAGGACGATCCCGCCCTCTCGTGGCGCTCTACTCTGGGGGGATTTTTTGGGACAAAGCAAATAAGATAGGAGTCGCTGGCAAGAAGGACGGAAGAGGAGGAGTCGTGATTCATGAACCGGAAAAGAAAAAGGCCATCCTAACCTCTGTCTTGTCTGCAGGTTCGCAATCCGAGAACCCACGGCATGGGAAGGACCATGTATACCGACTACGAGATCCTCTGCCGCACGAACATCCCCGCCTTTAAGCTGCGCCAGAGCAGCGTGCGCAGGAGATATTCTGACTTTGAGTACTTTCGCGACATTCTCGAGCGCGAGAGCGCGCGCGTAACGATCCCCCCACTTCCCGGAAAAGTGTTCACGAACCGGTTCAGCGACGACGTTATTGAGGGCCGTCGCGCAGGCCTGGAGAAGTTTCTGAAGATTGTGGTGGGACATCCGCTGCTGCAGACGGGGAGCAAAGTCCTGGCTGCCTTTGTGCAAGGTATGCGCTGAATCAAACGACACCCGCCAGCCCAGCCCCTGGAGACTCTTCAAGCGAGAATAGGCCTGGGTATGACTGACTGACTGGATTATAGACCCCAACTGGGATCGCAATGCATGGTGATGAGCCATCTCGCCTCGAGTGCAACATCTAGAGCAATGCCTGTCTCGCCTCCTACTAAACAAAACACTTCCTCATCAAGCACCAGCGACTGCTTACCGATCTTCCCTACCTCCCTCCAGGGTTAATGTTACGTCAAGAACTTGGGCATTGGCGGACCAGAGATTTGTATGGCTGTGCTAGAAATTTAGCAATGACGAAGGGATTTGATTCTCCCTTTTTTTTCTTCTCTTCCAGCATAGTACCCTGGTCATGGATTCGACAGACTGATTCTTGTCATTCCTTTTATCCCTTTTTCGATAAGCCCAAGGGCGTACTTCTCTACTGTGTCTTTTTGGCGCAAGTCAAGAATATGAAATACGAAGGATTACTTCAGGTTGAATCAGCCGTTATTCGCTATATTATGAACAAGAGTTCTGCTCTCAAATTTAACACATGTGCTACGCTGCCGTACCTGATTTGACAAATTGACTACGGACATGACCATCAACAAATAAAGTGCGCGCGCTAATATTGTTTCACAATATCACCCTAGAGTAGTTAAAGTAGAGTCCTAATTATGAATCCTCTTATATTTTAGGGAAACACATCCTAATTTTACTGCTACTCTATCTTCATACCGTCACTATAGGGTAAGCCTCACCACGGGGGGATAGGACATTTCAACATAACAGCATAATCATAAACCATGAGCATTTTATGATATACGAACGCAGTTCTGAATCAATAGCAACCGAGGAGCTTGAATAGAATGCTTAAATTCTCAATGGCCGCTTCGCAGATTTGTTGTGGGTCATGATCTACAAAACCATCCCTAGTCGCTATTCTAAGCAATATGGACCCTGATCAGCTCACATTGGAGCTCTGTGAGATAGGGATCTGACGGTCGAAGCAATGATGACTAGGATGGTAGTTAAACTAACGGTCTCCATCTTCTAACAGCGTAACGGTGTATACTGAAATGACTTCTATATTCATTATTGATTGCGGAGAAACCACCATGATGAGATGCATTTAGGAAGAGCGTTGAAGATATCCCAATTGGGTAGTATGCCGTAGCTTCTTGGAGGACGAGGTGTGCTCCGAGTGCATGTAGTTGGTGATATTCGCCTCAGGGATACGATGGTCAGTCAGCAGCCGAGCTCGGACAGCAGGTATTTCAGAAACGCGATTCGTGCCATCATCTAACAGTCAAACCTCTCTACACCCGATTCCATCAGTGCGTCACTCTTCATACTATCCCCTCACTGGGAACAGACCCAGCACCATTCTTCATAGCAGAATCGCTCTCCGATTCAGGAACCCTCGTGCGATAAATCGTCAGTCGCTTACTGCTCTTTTGGTTCTCTCTCTTGACCCAGACGATCCACGCCAGGAAGTTTAACAATGTCAATGGCACAGCTATCGCCCAATATATCCACATACTTGGCGATGCTGTCAGTGAAGACGATTTTGTGCTGTCGTCACCGCCCCAATTAAACATGTTTATGCTGAACAAGGTGGCTACGAAAGTGCCTGGCAGATAAACAATGCCGAGAATAGAGATTGTTTTCATGGCAATGCTGTCGCGCTTCCCGTCCGTCTGATCTTATATTAGGTTGAGGGGGATTGCGATCCTACGGCCATTAGGCTTAAATAGCGGCAGAAGTCTTACATAGAATATATTAAGATTTTGTGATTCTGACCTGGAATTTGCGCCATCGTTAATTGTATTAGAGGAGACGTAGTGAGCTGGTCAATTAACGTATTGCCATAATCTCTATATCATACTACTACTCGGTTTGACCTGCCAGATACCCAAGGTATTCAAACCCACGGCCCGCCGAAAGGAATAGTGTTCGGTATCGCATGTACCAAGTCACAATAACAAGCAGAGTGGATTGTTATGATACCCTAGGTACAAACTTGGCGTTTCGCGGGGTTTTCCATGTCCCTCGTCCGCAGACGGCCATGCATTCCAGTCGCCACTCATCCCCTAGAACTCAGGGGCCCATACTTCACAGTCAGCTCCAAGCTACGATCTTCACAATGGTGGGCTTGCTGGAATCGTATGTGACAGAGTGTATGCCGGTCCTGAAACAATGAATCCTATAAGAATCCCCGGTCTCGTCATAAAAGTCATAATTCCACGGCTGGGTGATGTCGATCCATAATTTGTAGTCGAACCAACCGAAAAAGTTTTTGCAGAGACAGTACCGCTTGATGTCGAATATATACTTGATCCGCTGGGGGGATATCTTCCAGGAGTCGTCGTTTCCAGTATACGTCCAGTAGATGGGGTTATCGCCAGTGGTGTGCGTGATCTTCATGCTGCGTTTCTCGCCAGCTCCAGGTCCCTCGCCGTCTCCAGATCCGGAAATACTGTCGAGAAGTTCCTCTGGGGGCCCTTGCTTGGCCGTTGTAAAGAGTTCCTTGACTTCCTGTTCGCTCAGGTCGGGGTAGTCGGACTTGTGCATACCGATGCGGTACTTCTTCCCGTTCTTACTCTTGGCCTCGTGCCAATGCATCTCGCTGTCTTGGATCTGTGGCACACGGCCAGCTTCAGACGTCGAAGCATCTTCGGCCATCGCCGATATTTGGCAGTGGGCAGCGGGTAGAGAGTGGTGTGTTGGGATGTCTGGGCAGATATGAAAAAAAAAAAAAAGATGTGGTTCATGAACATCACAAGACTTTAATGCTCAGTTGCTGCATGGCTAAATTCCGAGGGGTCATCTCAGTTTACAGACCGGACGTGACTGTTGACCCGTAAGCTGGACATGATTTTTTATCCCCCCCGGTGAATCGGTGTCCTAACTTTGGCCACGTGTAGCAGTAATATTGCAATCGGCACACGCAGATGTAGGGATAGCGGTTGTTTGGAGGAAAAACCATTCTGGCCATGATATCCGGATGGGTTACACAGCACCAAATCAGGATTGCGTGCTCTGGACAGCCTCCCTTTTTATGATTGCCGTCATACAACTTCGTAGTTGCCTACGGAGAAATATCGGTGGTTTTACACATTTGTGCAACCACTGGGACCCTATATATGTGCACTTTGAGTAGCGTTGGACTCGCCAGCACGTTGCGTTGGGCCAAATTTCATAGAGAGATAGCCACTGGCCAATACAGACGCATATAAAAGTGAGGCTTGTAAGCCAGAGTTATTAGTATTATTATATAAAAGTTATAAATATATAAATTCCTTTTATATTATATTAGATTAGCCGGGAATATATACTAGATAATAACATAACACCAATTAATATTGACCAAATTTATCGATAGTCTCCATATCTTCGGTGCAGGCCTAGTCTTTTATTCATGGGCCACGTGACTTGAACACGGATTTTCTGATTTGGTATCGGAGAATACCACCTTACGCGTCATTCGGACTCGTTTCCATCATCACCTGGTATCTGCAGAAGAGGTCTGTCCGTGGTTTTTTCCTTGGTCATGGCTGTGGCCAGCGAGAAGACATTCTCTAAGTCGCGAAACAATGCACAATATGGACTTAAACAAGAACAAAGCTCAATTCCTAGACCTCGCATTCGGCTGCCGTTAACGCCACCGCCTGGGACTGACGAACAATACGGGCAATCACCAGATTTACCCGCAATAGATAGGTTACTGCGCGCACTTGATGCAATCCGGAATCCTACAATAGCAAAATCCTTTGCATCCTGGAAACAATATCACATTACGCAGCAGCAGTACGACCAACTCTTAAAGAGGCTAGAACGCGATCTGCGTCGATTCGATTTCGAGTCAGCCACGGAGCTTCTGGTTGTCCGGATGCCTTCGCCGGTTCACGATTTCTTTTCGACTCTATTAGCAGATGATGTGCATGACTGGCTTAAGCAAGTTGCTACTGGCGAAGGGCAGAGTGGTACGTTTGCCTCCAAAATCTTAAGCGGTGGCTCGTCCCGAATTATTTTGGAAGAAGGGGATGTTGAGGAACATGGTGCGATACGGCGTCAACCAGACGCCCAATTTCAACACCAAGGTACCGCATATCCTGGGGTGGTAGTTGAGGTGTCATATTCTCAGGATGGGAAAAACCTGCAAAAGCTAGCCCAGGATTATATTTTGTATTCGAATGGCGATATCAAGGCAGTCGTTGGCATAGACATCAACTACGGCGGCAAGGAGTCAACAGTCTCATTATGGCGTCCTCAATACTTTCGCGGGGCTGACGAGGAGTTCGAACATATTATAACTAAGCCGGATATTGTAAACAAGGTATGTGCCGCTCCATTTGTAATAGTTCAAGCTAACTGGAACAGCCGTTTCGTTCAATTGATGGACATCTTATTAATGGCAAGGAATGTGTCACCATTATGCTAAGTGACTTCGCTACCGATGAAATCCCTGCGGGTGACAAACCTATAACTTTGTCTATTTCATTGGAGCGGCTTCACGATCTTCTTACGAAGGCCGAGCAGATACAGCGGGATAGGGAGCCTGCTGATGGACAGCATGGCATTAAATCTAAGAGAAAAACTCAGAAACGAAGACTCTCCTCAAGCCCAGCTGATAGGTTGGAGTCTGAAGATGAGGCGAGCTTTCTACGCGAGGAGAGTAACGCTGCACAGCGGTCTGAGGCTGCAGATGAAGATTTCATACAATCAGCAGCGAAGCGGGGGAATGTGCATACTCGTCGCAAGCTTAGTTAATAAGACATTTTTATCCCAGTATTGCGGTTGATGAGGTGAATTTTGAGAATTTTCTTGTATGCTATTCATCAATACAAATTCCAGAGTACTTGAAATGGCCTTTCGTGCATTCCTTTCTCCGCCCACACACGTGGCCACCTTCTCTAAGAAAGTTCGCGAAGTTATCCTTTGCCCACCTCTTAAATTATTCCCATGTCCCATGAACATATGTCTAAAGCTCACCGAAGAACCCCCCTATCAGTGATATCTGAGCTTGCATGTCTCTGGTAACTAGGCGATTGGAATAGTACTCTACCTACGGGCGAGCTCCTATTCATACCATGCGCAATTACAATCGTTAATGATATACGCTATTTGTCGCACTCAGCCGCCCATAGCTGCCTGATGGCTACCAAGACCGCTAAGGCCCTGTGGCCAGCGCTATAACTGGCCCTAGAACTCCTAGCCCTCGTGGGAAGAACTTGCCCCAGATGGAACGCATCCCTATGGAATAGGTACAACAGCTGCTGAAGCTCTAGAACACCACTAGAACAACTGTCAATTGGCAGTCTAGATGGCACGGCCACACGCCGAAAGGCGTACCGCTCCGAGGGTATGGAATGTATTGACTCTAGGAAACCAGCCTAAGCGATTCACAAATGGCTTACCAAGGTTAAGTGATATCGCCATATGATGTCCTAAGACACAAATACCCGACCCAGGTAGTCGCCAGGTCAAGCCAGAAAATCTGTAAAATAAATGAGCTATTGTCAGACCTTACCCAGCGAGACGAAGCTGGGCATGTATAGGAGTAGGACACATAACCGAAGGACCCAGGCGCCGCGGCAAGGCCAGCACCTGAGCCACCAAGGTCAAGACGCTGGAATGAGCGGTTCAGCCAGAAGCGGGACCAAGACCTTAAGGCAATTGGACTGACATGTCAATAACCAAAGGACCAACTGCGATCAAGCCAATCCAGTAGCCCCAGGGCATGACAGCTAAGGCCCTGTCAGACACCCGGATCGCAATAAAATAGTTGGCCAGCCAATCCGGCTGGCCGGCTGTAAGTATAGAGATAGATATCCTATTTGAGCAGCCAACAATCAATTACACAACTACAAATCCAATATCCAGCCAAGATCTAAGCTTACTATCGATTTTGTAAGTTCTTTATGGAAAACCAAGATCCTCTAAGTAAACAGCAATATTCAATCCATATCTCAATATGAGAGACTATAGATAACTAGCTGCCACTCCGAGACAGCCAGGCCCTGGCTATGAGCAACCCAAGGCATCTGATAAGACAGCTGTCGGCTGGGACAATCGGGCCAGGAGAGCCTCGGCTTAAGAAGCAAAAGGGATATATGGGTCTACCTTTGTGATATCAACTACAGGTAGGAAAACAAGGTCTAGATTGGTAATGAGCCATATTGGATTTGCATATAATATAGAGTTGAGGATAAGAAGACAGGCAACCACTCAAGAGTAATTGGCTAGAACAAGGAGATATCATTGAGGGGTAATGGAAGCTAAGGAGTTGGACCGAGGTTGTGTAAGACAATGAGTGTAATGATAAAATGAGGAACGACCACAAGGGGGAAACAAGAACGAGTTTCAATCAACTGATGTAACCGAATGCATTAGGACCATAACGTGACAATAACCTTGAAATGCCTTGTACGAATGCAGCTAATATACGACAAATAAAACATACATATAGCTAAAAGGCAACAGTATGACTATGAACGAGATACAAAGTGCAAACCGAAACTCGGTCCACTACGTTCCCAGAGAAGCAATATCCTCGTCCCTTCTAACCTTCTAAATCCAACCCGTCATCGTTACTTGGAATCACAAATCCCTGTTTTCAAAGAGCGTAATGACTTGTCGCAGAAAATTCATCTTCGAGTCGTTCGAGATCCCAGGTACCGTGTGCTAGGGTTGAATTTCTTGATATGCAGCAGGTACTCGGACTCTATATTGGCATAGCGGTTACTTTAGCTATGAAGATTCTTAGAAGTTCAAAAATGGAGTTAGGGTCCAAATCCCTCGGAGCCCATCCATCCAAATAATGTAGAAAGACTCGCTATAGTGGCAGCCGCAGCAACATGGATTTCCTTTTCGCCCATAGGTACCCGCGGGTCAACACCAACAGTTCCATATCCAAGTATATGGAGCTGTTTCATCACCTCTTGGATTTCTTGAGTGGACTCATTATCATTGTAAAGTGGTATCAATGGCGCTTGTCTCTGAAGCTTAGCTTCCGAGGTAGCAATTTCATCTTCAAACACACCTCGTGGAAGACTTGTAGTGCATTGATGAGGAGGGTGAGGAGGGCGAGGAGGGTGAGGAGGGTGAGGAGGGTGAGGAGGGTGAGGAGGGTGAGGAGGGTGAGGAGAGTGAGGAGGGTGGTGAAAAGTTCTATTTTCTTATTAGTACTCCATGAATCTTTCCTGGGGAACAGATTATACTGCTGGGAAAATTTAATATTGTTCTCGTGGCTTTTCTTCGGCGATACACCTAGGTAATTTTCAGAAGCTACTCGTTGCTTCTGGTGATCCGGGCTTTTTGGTGTGGTACTCATATTTAATGATGAATTGAATAAAAAGTGGCCAATTCACTAGTTTGGTACTATGATTTGAGTATAGAAGTAGGGGTGAGTATCTGAAAAGAAAGATTCAACGATGGTTTATATAATCGTCAAGCACACACTTAGCCCGTCTATCAGTTCAAATTGTTGGATCAGGTACAGCGGATCCATCTGGACCTCGTTAAGGGGTCAGTCATTTTTTAGTGCATGTTCCCAAGTCGATTTTGCATCCATTTACATCCACACCTCCCCAGACACCAGGTTGGACACCTAGGTATACCACATTGGACTTTGTGGCTGAATTCTAGTCCTATACTCTGTACATAGACACGGTTTAAAAAAGGAGCACCCTGGTCTGTGAATATCTTGCACTTGGGATTCGTTTCTCAAGTCCTATATCCCTGCTCCTGCGAAGGAGACTAGAGGACGGAAAGCGCAAGAAGGCTGAGACACCTGGGTGAAATCATCTTAGCCAAGCCGCACTAATGTACGGACAACTTTAGTCTGGTGGCATAATTGGTTCTCCTACAGAATGCAGGTCGGGTAGATTTGTTGTCTCCATCTCTCGACGTGTCGAAGGCTGGAGACTGTATAATCATTCCCGCACCCCCCGCCCGAGGGAGGGAGGGCGGTCGCCAGCAGATGTGCAAATCGGAGAGGTCCAAGCTCTTTCACTGCTTCAATCCCATGATCTGGCATTTTTCCCGGAAGCGTTTTCCGTGTATAAATACACTTCTGACTTGATTTGTTCTAAAGCACAAAAATGCCATTTCCCAGAGAATTCTACTACTGCTATCCAAAACGCAAAACAAGGGTGAGCAAACCTAATATCGCCGCCATAGCGAGGCTACGAGTATGTCGTTTTCTTGCTGTATGTGAAGGCTAAACATTGCGCTTGATAATACGACTACTCCAGGACTAATTCAAACCCAACTTTGAATCCAACCATTTCTTCACGTTCACAATGGATTCCTCTTCGTTTTCTTCAAAAACACAGGAAGAAAGATTACCAATGGAGTAAGTTTTGCTGCGCTTATCGCTAGAAGCTGCTCATGAAGCTGATAAGAATTTAGAACTCAGTCTAACACGGTGACCAAAATTGGTGAACAGTTGGATACCTTTTACATGTTCAAGCTATATCAAGGCTTCGATGGATCCATTATCACTTTTGACGGCAACGTTATTGCCCCATCGCATCCTTGCCCCAAGGAACAGATCATGCGCGCATCTGTTTCAGTCATTATCTTGTTACGTTACTCCTCACCTGCAATGCAACAAAGTGTTATTCAAAGGGCTATAAGCTCAATTTGTACTGATGAACGCTTTCAGAATAGCCTAGGAGCCTTCTGGGAAGAAAGAGTTATTAGAGCAGCTATTATCTTAGCAATGCAATCCACGACTGTGGATGCAGATGAGATTATCAAAGGTACTCGTACAGAAGTGTCTCTCTCTGGCGTAGACATCAGCACAGCAAACATCCTTAAAGCCATAAACAATCTACAACTTTATACAAAACCGCTCATCAGCGAAGAAATGATCATCCATGCATTGAATGCTCAACGACAGTACTCCAACACATCATTTATCAACTTACACAATGACATATTTTCCTTCGATGCTATGTACTTATGTTTAATGAGTTGATATTACAATGCTTTCCAGAGCGTTAGGTCAGACAGTTATGGAACAGGCTCATGAGATAGGCAATCATGCCGACACCACATTGGACTTGGTGGCTGTTGCGTTGGGCCAAATTTCACAGAGAGATAGCCACTGGCCAATACAGACGCATGCAAAAGTGAGGCTTGCAAGCCAGAGCTACTGGTGGTGGCCTGGTCCATCATAGCCATGCCTAGCGGTTGCCACGGTCGTCTATTGGCAATTTGCTCACCACTTGAATGGATATGTGACCTTCAATAGCAGAAATATGGCCTACGATACTGACGTCTCGGTCCAGGGGCATGCTCCCAGCAGCCACTCCGACATGGCAGCAGGATTGCGAGGAAGCAAGGGTCTCGGGCCGCAAGTAGATCATTGCGAGAATCTAGATCTGATTAGATTAATTAAGAGCCATCCATTCTTGCTTATCACTTGCATCTCCGTGGTAGTCACGAACCCAACCCCATCAGGAATGGTTGGGCAGAGAACATTCTGTGATATCCAAAGGCATCGAGTGCTCACTGGCCGGGATTGCGGTGTCTCGTCGTAGATATAAGTTGGTCCCGAGCGCCAGCGGAAAATGCGGACGTGTGTGCAGTGGACAGCAAGATAACCGCCGAGCCATCAGTCCTCTTGTTGTCTGCCTTGAAGAACTCCCGTGTATATTCCCACCTCATCCAATGGCCTCTGATCAGGATAAACCCCTCGATGTCATCCGGAAACTTGTTCAGCGAGGCAGCGACAGTCCGTCAGATGCTGAACTCTCGGCTTTTTGTTGATCTTGTCCGTGCTGAAGAGCATGGTGAGGCACTACTGAGCAGTCTCCTGAAGGCAAAGGAAGTCTCCTCCACCATTGAAAGCTTCAGGGACGATGCCTGGCAGTCCAAGCTCAGGAACAAGACTCCCGCCACCGCTCGGTTCTTTGCAACTTTGGCGGTAGCCTTGTTGGAAGTGACAGCCCCTGAGATTGCAAAACAGGCCAAAGGAAACGTGACGCTGTGGCCTGCCGGCGTCATTCCTCTAGTAACTGCAAGGTATGTTGAGTTGAGCATTTCACTGCAGGTGGTTTTATTCGTTGTCTTGACCAAAACCCGATATATGCATCCAGCGGGACACTTTACTACAATGAGCTGCCGAATGGTACTTGTGGTGTGACCGTGAGTTTCTCGGTACGTTGCTCACTGACGTGGATAAATACCTATCTACATATACCTAAGGTTAGGTAGGTAATAGCTTGTAGATCATCCAACTAATGGGGACCTAGGGGACCAAGTTCACGGCACAGTTCTGGCGGCAAGAGAAATATCTCGGCAAGCTTCGTAAGGGCGATGTGCTTGCCGTGTTTATCGGCGATGTTGAAGCAGACGCTTATGATAAGAAGGCCTTTGATGGGTTAGGCGAAGCGACCTGGGAAAATCTGAATCGGAAGCATTTTCCTGTCTCTTGAGCTAGAAGTACAGGGTGGAGAGAAGAGCACCCGAATAGCTTGCATTTCCGAAATTGAAATTGATGCAGATTCCCGGAGGCTCCAACCTTATAGCCTGATGATTCTGATGTAGCCGGTGAGCCATGTCCGTGTAAACATCACGTCGGCGCCGTGAACTGTCTTCGCGCGGAAGGGAGAAGCTTTCATAGGCCATGTCTGCAGCACAACACCCCTCTAGAAGGGTATGTGGGTGACGATATATATGTACATACTGTCACCCGTGAGCACTATAGCTGTTAGACTGAGACTATACTCGTACAAGTTCGTGCCTCGTAGCTCCATGTTCAGTTTTAATGCTATATTGACAAAGCCGGTCTGACTCTTAATCCTATCTCTTATTTGCTGCACCTGCAACAACAGTATGGTAGTCCGCCTCCGCATATATTCTATGTCGTCGCCAATCATATACTATACAATCCTTAGAAATCTCTAAGAATTATTAATCCTGTTAATAGAGATTGGAACTATTGCTCTGCTATTCCCCTCGGTGATGTGGAGGCTGGTCGCTTAGAAGCCTCTCGTTGATGAATTGGATAAGCTGCTCTCTACCCTCTAAATAACATCGCGTGAGGTGCCCAATTATTACGAGATCCGTCTGGCAATAGCTCAGCTGTTTAAGCGTGCTTTTTGGGTGACAAATCGTGTTGGAGAGTAAGAAGGAGAAGCCTAATAGTTACCAGAACCACTAGCTCTTCGGTGGTTGAAGATGATGTAGATCAAGTGCGAAGTTATGAAGCTCTGTGCTATTAAAGGCATCGCCATCTGTGAATGCTACTAAATTACAAGAGAGAAATATAGATATATTAAGAATGCAAATTTCCCTTTCATTATAATGGGTAAATAATAAATTAAAACCTTATATTTATGTGTTTATATATAGTACGCCGAATGTCTTCGAAAGATCTTTGGTTAACTCTTTAACAGAACTATTCTGTTTCGCGAATATCTAACCATGATCCCTTGCTCCATTGTTGGGCCGCCAGTCTGTTGTCATTTGTCTGCTATTGAGTTGCTATTTATCCGGGCAGTAAGGTAGCTTTGTAGCTTGAAACTCCGCCTCGCAGTGACAATTTGAGGCATAAGAGAAACGCAAGAGGGGAAGCTAAGATGCAACATACCAAAGTTGGCTGGATAAATGGAAGGGCACTTCTTAAGGCGAGCAACGGCAATCAACTAATAAATTTCAATGACCCATAGAACGTAACCCTTACACAATATAAATCTCTACCCTAAATATTACAGTACTTAGATCTCCTAGCCTCTAAAAGATATATAATAACTTACCCTCTGATACGACCCCAAGCATAATGTATATCCATACTAGAACGGACGTAGGATACGCACGATTGCCAGGTCGTGGAGCGCGGAGAGTAAGCGAGTGGGCAACATCCAACGGTTGTACGGTTAACCACACCGCTAGTATCATTTGTACACAGGTAATGTCAAAGCTTAACTCGCGGGACGTCTTTGTCTTTGTTAATTCCGATATATGCGGGATATCTGAATAGACATAGTTGCTGAATGTAGCGTTTGTCGCGTTCCCTTCGGCTGCTGCACTCAACCCTCTTGTACTATTAAATAAGCTGGATAATGCGCCTAGTAAATGTTTCCGGGAATCTATTAATATGCTGCTAATGTAAATAGTCCGGAATAGTAAAGTTCCTGCTTGGATGGCTGAGTTGTGATCTGGATGTGTGACCCCCTAGTTTTGTGGTAGGATGTATATTAAGAGGAGTGGTAGGAAGGATAATAAGCGGGAGAGTAAGACCAAGTGAAATGAGCTGGCTTTACCAAAGCTGGTTTCATTTACACTCGCGAGAAGGACCAGGTTTGCTATGCAGATTACTAGATAGATATGTGTATGTGGCATCTAGTTTTTGGGCTTTGTTATCCACTGGCTGAATGTCGACGCCAAACGGTGGTGCGACTACTTTTGGCAATGGCCTTTTTCTATTGTGTGGCTAGTTTTGGTAGATGTGTAAGCATCATTCTTTTTCGGTTCTTGTGGCTCGGATCTAGCATCCACTTTAGATACATTGGGGATAGGCATCGGTACTAATGACTTGGTGATGAAGAACATGTGCTGCGACCAGGCCAAGCCCGTCAACTGTGAGAGAACAGCATAGCACCAGAGATGCGAGATATTGGCTCGGCAACGGGTAATGGCTAGATAAAACCCCCAATTCATAATGGCCAGATTCAGTTGTCGACCCTAGGTTATCCAATGATCCTTGATTACCTGGGATTCGATAAGCTTGTAGAAATACCACGGCTGACTGCTATCACTTAACCACAACAGTAAACTCTCAAAATCTATGAAAATGCCATGGCCTTTTTATGCATAACATGGGGTTAGTTAGAATTCTGTAGGCTGGCTTGGACGAAAGTTCCATTAGAAAAAGGAGACACTTGTACAACTTATGTTGATGGATGCCCCCATTGCGTATCAAACTCCCTTATGCACTCGTCGACATGTAACTAAGTAAAACCCACCTGTGCAAGGAGTATTGAAGCACAGAATAGCATGTAGAAAACAAAACTCCCAGTGTCCATAGGTGCTGGCAGGGCAGAAGGTTGAATTGGTTGATTCCGGCGTTGGTATACCCGGATAGAAACACTAGCGTATAGGCTGAGTGTTATGACTGTAAAGCAAAGGAATGGGCAGAGCCTCGTAGCAATTGTTCTATAGCTTTAATGGTGATGGCAGAACCATCAATTAGCTTTAGTTATTAAGCCCTTGGGGATAAATTCAATTAAACTTGGAAATCCATACTGAATTTGCGGTTCGATGTCTGTAAGAGTCATGGTAAAAAGGCTAGCCGTTTGGCGCCACTGATTTATTGAGCTCAGACGTGGTCGAATGACTTGACTCCAGCGTGGGTTGGATTTATGCTGGCGATATTGATGCCGGCCCTTTTTCTTCCCTTTTCAGATGCATGGCTCCTAAAGAGGGCGGGGGGGGGGGTTATAACTAGGTGTATATTTGCGAAGGATATGATGATTGAGTATCCAAACAGCAATGGCAATAGCTTAGACAGCCTGAGAGATGGCACGGCCGATAGCCGCTAACAACCAACAGACATCCATTCGGAACATGCTCCCTTTTAATGTTGCAGCACAGCGAGAGCTTGGCTAAAGAACCAGTGTGTAGGGCTGTCATTGCTTGGCAGCACGTATGTGGCGCAGAGGTTGATGTCAAAGCGTTAGTGAAGCTAGACGTGAATGCAGTGTGCAGGGTGACACATTGAGACAAATTTATGTTTTTAAGACAAAGACACAGGGCTCTATACAATTATCTAATGGCGTTGGATCCCACTCACTGAACCAACCAACCCTTTCTTATGGCCATCTACAGTACCGCAGTCGCTGAGGAAGGGGGTCATGGCACCTCGTAGGGTTGTCACATTATTGGCCAGAAGGGCCATTGATTTTCGGTTGATGTTGTTTCTAGTCTTTAGAAAGTATACCCTTCTATTTATCTAGGTAATAGCGCGTCTTCCTAATACGTTCCCTTTTATGCCGGACGTCTCCTTTCTAGGGCCGAAGTACTGTGTAGCATTATATAACCTTCTTAGTCGCTTTCCTTCTTGCATTTCCCATCACTCTAGGCTGCGTTGATGGGACTAGCGGGTTATATACTACCCTGGCCTCTTTGAATTCCATAAAATACTGCTTGAGTTGATGGCCTTGTGGTGCAGCAGCTGCGTCGCTTACAATCCCTTGTCTAAGACATGTTCTTTAGGAGGGCTTATTAGCCAGCTTGTCCCACCGTACATAAATCCCCTCGTTAATCCAGTAGTAGTAGTTGCGCAGGCGATCCGTTACCTTGTACAGTTTATCGTCTGCATCTGTTCCTGTGGCTTCAGCTGTCGCCCACCGATGCATTCGGGTGGTGTTGAATTAGGCTGTTGGAAGAATAGCTTCGTGATGATGGGATCTAGTTCTATCACGTTTTATGCCTAACTAACACATCCGGTCTTCAATCGCATCGACGGTCTTTATGTAGGAGTACCACAAGCTGAGGTCTGCCTAAGGTTCAATTCCAGGTGAGAACCAGCTATTGTTACATGCTAACGTCTTTTTTTCTAAGACAAAGTCCATACAAGTGGAGAATATTACACGATAATTTACGTGCTCAACTATAGTGCGCGGCTTCTTAGTCTAGGCGGTAGTCTTATCACATCTGTTGTTGGATACTTGTTCATCAGGGCTATAGTAAGCTAGCTTCCACTTTGAATCTCCCTCACAAGGCTATACTTGGGTGTGCTCTCCTTTCGATAATGTTGAAATATATATGGGCTCAACCGTACCATCAAGAGCTATCAAACTTAATTGCCTCTTGAGCTCTATAGAGAGAGAGAGATTGGTAGCTCTGTTATATGAGTATAATGATGATTGTATATTAGTTTCCATTATGTATAATACCAAGAATTTGTTACCAGCGGCACTTTCAAGCGTATATTTTTTTTTCTCTTGAATATATTAAGATTACTTGTAGAGACCTTCCGCTCATTTATCAAAAGGCACAGTTCGCTCGTAATATAACCTGCAGATGATGAATTTCGATCGCCTGTACATCTCGTCTAAGAAAAAGAATGAAATACATAAGCCTCGTGTATATTATGGAACCTAATATGGGGCTTCTTCCTCCCCTCATTAAGCACATAATGACCCAGGGATGGCATACATATATTCTAGAGATTGAAAAATACCCCGTAACCTATAATTCATCCCTATCCCCTTTAGAAACTGACCTGTCTATTTTATTGTTCCCTCATAGCCTAGGTTGGTTCTCATGCTTATCCTTCTCATCTTCCTTGTAACCCTTTTATATATTAGTTTCTAGACAAGCTTACATAATCCAGACCCCATCATACTAGCAAGCATAATCCCCCCCACAGCTCGGTGCTTTTTTCCTATTTTGCCCATTTCAGGCCATTTCGCTCGCTCCTTGGCGATCTAGATAATTATTTTCCGTAAGCTAGCACGGATTTCGCCGCCCAAACCCCGATTATTTCCTTTAAACCCATCTTTAGGCGATCTTTACACTATTCAAACTACAACGGTGGATTATGGCCCGACTCTTGTCTTTTTTGGCATGATACTTCGTCATGGCCAAGAGCTTGGCAGTTGTTCGAAAATCGTGTTGCTTCCAACGCTGACTCGCTAGCTGCCGACACACGTTTTAGCTGATACAAACCTCCTGTGCAACATCTTTGCCTTTTGGGTCGCTCGTGGGCTCCATCCTCCTTCTAGTGTCTCGTCCTCGGCGAACTCTGCTCCGCCTTTCTTCGTTGTGGTCACTAGTGCACATGGTCGTGGATACATATGGACTCCTATGGACTCATGAAATTTTTTGTTAGCGGCCAGTGCTGTGTATGAATCTTGGAGCAAAGAATTCATCTTCTGTGACTGTATATGCTCTGTAAATTGTTGGTCTAACTTTAGCTCGAGATCCCCCCCCCCCATCTATTCATGCGCCCGTAAATGCCTTCTAAACCACAATCCTCGGCTGTCTTATAAGCTTGGATACCAAACATCAAACATGAACTTTTTGCACAATCTTCATAAAGACATAAAAAAAAGCTGACCCTCTCACAGCTTGCCTCCTCAATTACGGGCTGACCAGCGTCCGCGTAAGGCGGTCCTGAAATGGTATGCGCCATCACACCTGGTGAGGTCAATAATCCCCTATAATAAATTTATTTTTCAGCGTCCTTCGAGCTGTCCTGCTCAAAAGACTTTTCGGAAGTTTCAGTCTTTCCAATGGCACCTTCACTAGACTCATCAACCAGACCATAGCGAATAGCATACTGCTCGACTTCTTCTGCAGATAGCAGTGGGAGGTCCTCTGCTGCCTTGACGTAGGAAATCTTCTCGGCATGACCCTTGGCGAAGATGATGTCGATCTCCTCAAGTGACCGGTTGGCAGTCTATGTTTTCTCATGTTAGCAACTTTGGAAGTGAAAGGGTGGTTTGGTTCGATAAAGTAACGTACCTCTGGGTAAAAGAAATACAGGACGGGGAAGAAGCAGCCATTAACAACTGCGAAGAAGAGGTACGTTCCCCAGCCAATGTGGTCAATCATAATGGGAGTAATCATGACAATCAAGAAGTTAAACAGCCAGTTAGAAATGGTCGACACGGCATTGGCCTTCGCTCGGGTCTTGATGGGGTTAATTTCAGCCGGGTACAGCCACGGAAGGGGCAGCCATGAAGCTCCGAAAGACGCAATGTACGTGAAGAGACCGACGGCAGCACCCTTCGCAGCCGAAGGTGTTCCGGGAATCAGACAAGCGAAGGTGAGAACCATGGAAAGCATCTGGCCAGCAGTTCCCCAGAGGAAGAGCTTGCGGCGACCGACCCGCTCAATGACGAACCAGGAGACGGTCGCAAAGATGGAGTAGACAATCATGTTGACACCACCGAGGAGCAGGGAAAAGTTGTGCGACTCGCCAATGGAGTTCTCAAAGAGAATGGGGAAGTAATAGATGACGGCGTTGCAACCACCAATCTGCTGCATGAACTGGGATGAGGCACCAATAAGCATGCGGCGCAGATGCTGAGTCTTGCCACCGGTGGTAAGAGCCTTGAGTGGCGTGGCCTTCTGGCCAGCGAAGCCAGAGGCGCGAATCGAGTCCAAGATGATATCTCGCTCTTTCTTGGTTTCAACGCTGTCAATGTCATATCCTCGAAGGGCAGCAATGGTCTTCTCGGCCTCTTCGTAGCGCTCATGGGTGAGGAGCCATCGAGGACTATCAGGCAGCCAGATCATGGCAATACTGACACCCAAAGCAAAGATGATTTGGAAGGCAATGGGGAACCGCCAAACGAGGTCATCAGGTCCGTATGAAGCACCGTAGTCAATCCAGTAGGCAATGAGGGTACCAAATGCAATGATACCACCCTCGATGCAAATGAGCAGACCTCGGTTAGCTGTGTTGCTGCATTCGGCTTGGTATGTAGGAATAGTTGACGTGTTGATACCATTGCCAACGCCGGTAATGATACGACCAATGATGAATTGCGCGAGCTGGGAATGACCTTTCTCACAAGTGACTTGGATGATTGTGCCAATAATCATGATGATGGCACCGATAACGATACTGCGACGACGGCCGAGCAAGTCTCCATAGCTGAGAATGAAGATGGCACCGAACAGACATCCGATTTCGTAAATGGCAGTTACTAAGCCTTGCATGGTAGAGTCCCTTGTAGCAGGGAAGAAGTCGTTGAATACCGGCGACGATATGATACCACTCATGACACCCTGATCATAACCGAATAGTAGAAAGCCCGTTGTCGCGACTGTCGAAACAGCCCATGACAAGGACTGGCCTGAAAGGCCAGCATAAGTCGGAGGCGCCATCTTAGACAGCTAGCCTCAACGAGACACAACAAGAGAGAAAGTGGAGAGAATCAACTGCGAGGTTTCATCCACGATATTGAAGGCTCAACCCGTTGTAAAAGAAAACAGGAATTATCAAAAATAAAAATAAAAAGGAATGCGGAGCAAAGTCGCTTGGTGGAAAACCTGGGGATGCTTTCTGCTCAAGTAAAGTCTCAACTCCTCTCATGATGCAAATTTATGCAACGTAACCCTCGATACTTATAGACCCCCAACGCGCACATAAGACTGGAGTTTGGCACACTCGTCGATCTCTACATGACATCACAGTCACTGCAAAAGAGTCGATCGTCGGTTTGCGCTCGGTGGGCGCACGAGTATCTACGCGGCAGGGTGGAGCGACGATCTGTTTGGAGACCCATCACAATCTGGCGCCAGTTCCTCGGCCGGCGTTGCCACATTAGGAATACAACCTTAAGCATCTTGGTTCTGACAGGGCGAGCTGAGGCGAACTGAGGCGCCGTGATATTTTTTTTTCCCCGAGGGCCCGCATAAAATGTCGCTTGGGACCAGTATTTTATATTTGATAGCGGAGTATGATGTAGGCATTTCAAAATTTTCCCTCATCCCTCTTCTCTAAGGAAACCCGCTATTCAGTGGACCAAGAACTGGGATTGCTTCATATTTTCGCCCAATCACTGCTGAAACGAGGTATATTAGAAGGGCGGGTTCGGTGGACCAGAGAGATTGATGATTCAGCTTTTTAGATTTTTCGTCTTTATCTATGTATGTTCTGGCAACAGCGCAAGTTCTGCATAGCGACTCAGATGTGTGGGAGCTGCCAGCGGAGCATGGAGGCGATTCTCGTCAACTTGGTGGGACGGGTCTTGTTGGCAAATCTCATGGCCGCTGACGATTTGCGTACCACGAGCCATATTCCATGCAGATGTCACGGCCATAGATATGAACCTGTGTCTGTCAACGTGTTGATCTCCTGCGGCGGCGGCTTTGGCGCTTAGGTTCCCTGGCACTTGTGACTGCTGGTAGTGGTAGTTTGCCGGAGTACCATTATTATTATCATTATTATTCATGTTATTGTTATAGTTATTATTATCCTGTACATTTAGGCCGGTGTTTTCGGCTGCCACCGCACCGACTGGTTGTGTCCATGGCTGTCTGGGAGGAGGAATAAGAGGCTGGTGGTTATTGCTGCGTTGCTGAATACCCTGGCTATCTGGCAAGGCTTCAGGCACATGGCCGGCATTGGCAGCGCTCACACCACCTTCAAAGAGCCAAGAATGTGATATTGGGCGATCAACGGGGCCGTTGTCCTTACTGTGGGCCGTTTGGGGGCCACCATGTGACGTAAATTCCGGGTTGTTTGGAGCTGACTGAATGTCGAGCTGTTGCGCTTGAGTGTCGACAGAATTATCTTGAGGTGCCACTTCTTGGTTGCCTCTAATACTAGGTTGCATATCCGGTTGATTTGGTTGGATGTTTGCCATTTCAAGAGGACATTCTTGTGAAGGTGGTTGAGGAGTAGCTCTAGTAGATGGTGATTGATCTAACACAGTCTGGATGAAATTTGTCATTTCTGTATCACATGCTGCAGCAGCAGGCTCATGAGATTCTGGAAAAGAATATTAGCGTATGTATAGACAAGAGACTTGATTGCCAAAAAAAAAAAACCTAACCCTTATCATCCTCATGCTGTTGCTCGGGAGGTGCTGATGCCCCTTGTCCTTGTAGCCACTGTTCTATGACTTTCTTCTGCATCTCCAAGAACTCCAAGACTAGCCGTCTTTCTGGCATTTCATCGTTGTAAATGTCGTATGGCTCAAGATCCGAAGCCTTTATCCACCCCAGACTGCCCTTCTCAGGAGCCGCAGCTCGATCAATGTACATAACGGGAAACTTACGATAGGCTACCAACGGCCCGCCATCCATATAGTCTGCGTGCCATCCACGAATCGTCTGCGTCTCAGCGTCAAAGTCGTAGCATCCTGGAATCTCGTCCTGCAGAAAGCCCGATCTTTCAAAGGTGCTATCAAGTCCCACTCTTCCCAATGGTCCGCTCGTGGGCAGAATGAGCACCGCAAAGTAACGGCTGGTCAACGCCCAAAACCCTCGATATATAGCTCCGCAGACGGGGTCTATAATGGCTTCGCGAAGTTTGTCGGACCGAAGACTAAATATTTGGATCATTTAGCGCTGAACTGGCATAGGAACTCGGTGTCTGGATATCCCACCCTTTGTGCCTTCGCTTCTTCCCCTTGGCAACAACTGCCTTTTTCCGATCTTCTGCTTCCGTGAAAGCTAGGGTGAAGCATGAATTGTTTAGCCTCACTAGTTGTTGGTTGCAGTTAAGTACTTTAATTCCCATGATGGCGAATATACTGGGCTTCATTATTGTCGGTAGGTCGTGTTTCCATTTGCCATGCTTCACCGCCCCTTGATAAGGGTGCCGTGATCGAAAAGCGAGTGAATGCTCTTCACAACGAAGAATATACCACTCATTTGACTCTTCTGGATACTCAAGAATGAATTCTTTTTCAGCCGCATTTCCATTTTGGAACACATCTGCAAAATCAATGGTTCGTCCATTGTGTGGAAGATCTGGCTGCAGCGGGGGCTGCAGCGGTGGCTGACTCTGCTGAGCCCCAGAATCGTCGGCGATTTCATCTTCTTCCTGGGCTATATGAGGTTTCCTCTCGATTGATGATGAAGATGATATACGGGGCAGTTTCATCATTCTCGATGTGGTGGATGGAGAATGATCAGCTGGCCGCTTATTCTATTTAAGGAGTCAGTATGCGTCGTTTCTGAGAGACGTGAGAATAGAGTCGCCGCTACCCACATAGTACTCTGACAATCCCTCCTCCTCAGAGTCCTCATCATCACTTATTTCAAAAATATCCTGATCAGGTAGCTCCTGTTGAGGCAATTCGTCCAATTAAGGGCTTTCCACACGAAGCCTGCTCGCTTCTTGTGGGCCTTCGGAAAGTGGTTGGGCTAGCTGGTGCTCATTTTGATCCATTTTCGTCGACGGTATTGCATCTTGTTCCCCTTGATCATGAGCCGCCGGGCGCTTGGAAACATCGGGAAAAGTATCAAACACATCTGGAGAGCTCTCCGCAATCTGGATCATACGGGTCAATTTCTGGCCAAGTTGCTCTTCCGCTCTATTTGAAGCTGCCTCAAGTTCCTTTGTAGTCTTGAAACAGTCCAAATAGCTTTCTGTAGCGTCTACAATTTCTTGTTGGATAGCCTCTGTTGTCAAGTTTCGGTGTACTTCACTTGACTTATGCAATAAGCTCTTAAGTTTCCCCAGTTGCTTTTTGGAGTTCTCGCATTCGTTTCAAATCCTGTCATAATCATCTTGAAGTCCGCAAACTTGTTCACAAGCCTTGAAGAACACTCGGACGATTTCTTTCGAATCTAATTCGGCCATCTTTTTTGATAGCCTCGGCACTAACGAATGTGGACTCTAGGAGAAAGAAATTAAAGATTTCAATACGTAAAAGAATCCCGTGCAACACCAATATGCCCAGGTCGGAGTTTGCACGGCCACAGCGGGAAATAACGATGGAGACAAACCGGGAGAGGACTGCATTTTAGGTGTTGGCTGTAATAGGCCCCTCACTATGGAACCCAGCCCCCGAATTCTCTGTTGCAGAGACAAAGAGTGAGGCGGGGAGTTGCCAAGGAGACTTTGTGCAGCTCAAGAACCCATTCAGCCAGCACCACATCGATCCATGTCTGGTCGTCGTCGCCAAATGAGATTATTGTATCGATCCAACAATCCGGCGCGCCACAATGGCCTATTTTTTCTCGGTGTGCCTGGATTGGCTATCAAGCGGCTTAGATTTAGATTCCGTCACATATTTCATGCGTCATGTTGGTGTGTGTGTGTGTGCGTGCGTGCGTGTGTTTTAGTTGCCTCGTCCTCTGGTTCGCGGGCGGAGGGTAGAAATAATAGGTGTGGTCAAGGAAGTGACGCACCGGAGATATTCTCAAGTTCTAGTTGATCGAAACTCGAAACTTGATCATTCAGCAAACCCAATCGATTCCTTTGTGAAGCTTTATATCCACAGTTAACAATGATAGCCTGTGAGTCTTTTCGCTAACGATTCTACACGATGATGAGGATGCCTCTCTGAGGTAGAGTTTGGCGGAAATACGAGTAAGAGTCGTACGAGGCAACCGAAAAGTCTGGCACTTCATCCAACCAACACCACTTCGCCAATACCCCTGTCAGCTGAACCACGTTCTGACCACAGCTGAAGAAGGGCCAACTGAGATCCCCCAGCAAAGGTTTGTAGTGAGACAAGCCTCTGCTTCAAAAACTGGCTTTCAAGAAGCGTGAAGCTTCGGTTTTCTGTTCCCCATTTTCACCAATCTGACATATTCTAGACATTGTGGCGGCGGCTCATAAACGTATTCGGGAAGCGTCAATTAAGCCTGTAGCCTCACTTTTGCGGACCACGGCCCCGCCAATTTTCGACGAATTACATGATAAAATTCCTGGGGTAGAAATGATCAGCAAAGCAAGGCTAGCATTAAGAACTTGGAACACAAACGCCACCAGCCAACTTTCATGCAGGGGAGAGACGCCTCTTTATTAAAAAAAAAATCTTTTGATTTCTCTCAAGCCGCAGAATCTCATTTGACCCCATTTTCTCGTTGGAAGGATGTAAAACAGCGGTGCCTTATCTTGCGATTTATGCTCGCCGTCGATCACCAATCCTGGTCCTATGGTCTAACGGTTATGACTCCGGATTTTGATTCCGGCAGCGAGGGTTCGACTCCCTCTAGAACCTGATCAGATTTTTTCTCTTTTTGTCAGAGGCGATGCTTTTGTCAAAGTGATTGGCAAGACAGAAATGTGTAAGTCTGACTAGTTGCGGGTTAGAGCATTGGGGACTGTTGGAAACGAGCTATTCATGAGCCTTGTTGCCTTGAACTGGACCGGGCGGGGAGTATCCCACAACACCAAGTACTTAGTGAAAGCTGGAAAATAACAAAAGGCCAAGGCAAAAGGACTTTGTGATAATCTGTCCGCAAACTTTCCCATGATCGGACGTGGCAAGTTTTGTAGGCTGCGATGGCAAGCGTTGGTAGCCGTATGTATCGGTGGGCTTCGGGCCCATACAAAGAAAGATTGGATCGCTTCCAGTGGGACAGCTAAGAGGGAGAGGAAGCGCACGTCAGATGTAAAAGTTGCATGACTGCATTGAAAAGAACAAGAAGGACCGTTCAGTTAGTAGAAAACTCTTCAGAGAAGAATACATGTTCCGTCTCTCATCTCACACCTCTTTAGTCTCAAACGCGCCTAAGTTAGCAATATGCTTGTCTAATAACGCCACCAAATGCATGCTCCGATAAGAATATGCCAGATCTCGAGCTCTTTGGAAGTGAGTCAAACCAATATATCTTCTAATGTGCTGCGATGTGATTGCTTGTTTCTCAGACTGTCCCAGCCCAACTAACCCTAACCCTGATGGATTGTGGCTGCAATGAAACCTACTTCGTGCTAGCCACCACGGATATATATATACGCCATGATCGACAATCTGTAAAATGAGCCACTCGTGATTCCCAATATTGTGCTTAGTGCACTAACACATGGAGATGCCACCATGATTGCCCAGGTAGCAGAGCTCCGACAAGGGATAAGCACAGAGGAAGTCGCCAAGTTAGGCGATACGGCCAAGTCACTAATGGAGACTATTGACAAGGTCAAAGAAAAGTGCTCAGCAATCTGAGTCATGGGGGAGTTATTCAAGGAGTAGCGTGAAGGCGGTAATAAGGTCTGTACCTATAAGCATGGCACACCTATAATAGACATTACACAGGAAAAGAGGGGGATACGATCATGAGGAATAGTGTATTTCATCATCTTCATGTATAGCAGGAACCAAGCACAAGAAGACTCGCTAGATCAAAAAGAATTCATTTCCTCCTTCGCCTTCATTTATGCCTGTCGTTACATATTCATAGAGGTATGGTATAGTGAGAACATGGCAAAAATATCTTTGACAACTCTGCTGGGCCGGTACTAGGAATAAGAAATCAAGTGTTTAGGGGATGGGGGGGGGAGGGGGGAAGGAAATTTCGCAATCCCAGATGTCGAAACTTAGATCGATCTGCTAAGGGAAAAGACTTGCCCTTTCATCTTGCCCAGCATCAAAACATACAACCAGATATTGGGCGTCGTTCATAGACTTGCTTAGTAGCGATAGATTGGCTCCTTGGTCTTTGGTGTAGATGCGTAAATATCTTCGTCATCCGAAGCATTGCCACTGGCGTGCAGATATGATGGCTGCTGCACCTGTCCTCCGGCGGCGGCTGGTATCCCCCCTGCTGCTCCGAGCAGCGTTCCGCTTTCTTGCTCTTGGTGATGCGTTGCATAGCTGCCCACACTGTTACCGAGACCTGGCTGGAATGCCTCTTCCGGGGCTGAGTGTTGGCCAGTATATCCATAGCCGCCACCGGATTTCTGCTGATGCTGTGGGTCCTCGAATGGGTCCTCAATCGGCGACGGTTCATCAGCCTGTGGAGCTCTACCACGGCCCGGGTCCGAAGGCCACGTTTTTGGCGGAGGCTCCAGCGGAGGGCTGTACATCTGCGTCTGCTTACCCTTGCCGTTACTACTAAATGGCTCTGGGAGCCCGGATTTATCTGGAATAAATGGTGCCGCGGTGTTGTTCCATTCCGCATTCGCTTCGTTTGGAGGGGTGGTGGCGGCCTGCTGCTGTTGCTGCTGCTCTGGAGCCGGCGACGGGCTCTCCGAGCGTTCATTCAAACCCAACTGTTTCCTAGCGTTGAGAACGGCCCGCTGGTGCTGGCTTAGGGCTGTTTGGAGCTGTTCGTTGGTATCAATGAGGCCCTCCATGGTGTCGTTATCTGGCGCTGGGTCGGTGCACACCATGTATCCCTGGATACTTCGTGAAGCACTCAAGCACCGATTCGCAAACTCTTTGATTAGTTCATTTTCCAAAATCTCTGTTGTGGGCGTGTTCATGACGACCTGCTCGAGCAATTTGGCAGATGTTCGAGCCTCTTCCAACCTGTTCTGAAGCTCGACAGGTTCGGGCAGCTTGTTGTTGTGGTGGTGTCTGGAAAAGTAGTTTTGAGATTGGCTGTTGAAGGAGTTGGGGCCTGGCATGTTTGGTGGCCGTTGTGGTAGCGGGGGTCCTCGTTTCTATAGAATAGAGGTGTCAGCTATCGGCAAATCAGAAGCATCTTAACAAAATCCCGATAAACTAGGGCCACCATCATCATCATACATACCCCGTACTGTTGAATAACCTTGTCCTTCTCTTGCTGCCACATCTGAATAAGCAGACCCAGGCTCTCATCGTAGAACTTTGACCGCTCAAACTCGTCCAGCGTCTCCATGAGACTCGTTCGTACGCTGGGATCTTTTGTGTTCTTTAACAATTGCCGTGTGACCTCCACGAATTTGGCATCCAAGTTCCTCGTGAATGTCGGGCCTGGGTTGTCCACCAATATGCGCAACAACATAATGGCATTGTACTGCCATGATGCGCGTGATGAGTAGTCCTTGGACAGGTATTTGCGAATCAGGCGTGCGCACTCGGCAGCGGCGGATGGGGACGACTCGGCGGCATCGACAATCGGAGGGAGGAAGAGGACTTCATCGCTCTGTGCGCAAAGCTTTGGTCAGCAACGATCTGCGATATGACAGGGAGGAATCGCATACGTTTGTATTTCCGCCCGACTCGCAAAATGCTTTCTACCAGCAGTTGTCAGTACATAGCTGAGGGTAGAGTTAAACGTATAGGACGGCGCCTGAGGCATGCGCCAACAGCCCAAGTCAAGACATACCACACTATTGTGAGCTGTGTTCTCTGGAGTATCACCAGGCGTTGTAGCCGCCGAATTATCAGAGCCTGCGCGGAACAGTCAGCCTCGATCCATCTGCCAGCGGCTGTGAATCAACCAAGCCTGTCCCATCCTTTCCAATCTCACGAGGCGGTGTCGACAGCAGTTGTGGCCGGCAAAGGCGGCGCAACCGGCCATCTGGGGTTTATTCATGGATGACACATACTCGACTTCTTCTTGAAGCTCCCAACAATCCTATTCATGCTCAGCCCCTTCATAGACTTCATGTTGGGCAACGGATGCTCGGCGTCTGCGGAGACACCGCGAAACTGGACAAGTCAAACGCGTTTTTTAGCAATGGCGGAAAGGCTGGAACCGCCGCGAAATAGAAAACAAAAGCTTCGTGCAGCTTGGAGACGAGGGTCGCGCAGTCGAGCGTAGGCAGCGGCCCGGTGGGTTTTGTATCTTCAGCCAAGAGGCCGTAGTGGTGAGGCCCAACGATGGGTAATCGAATCAAAAGTGAGGATCGTGAGGAGTGAGGGGCGGGAAACGGTGTTGGAGAAAACGGGGGATGATGAAGCGTTGCAGCCTTCCGTGCGCCGCCAAGCCGCGAGTGTGCAGAGGGCGGAGACGAGAGAGGAAGAAAAAGGTTGAGGGTGTTTTCTGTTCGATCCTCCTTCGTCTTGTAGAGCTGCCTCTCGATTTTCGATGGGCTGTGTTTTGTCTCTTCTTCTCCTATCGCGCTCGCTAGGCCAGGGTCTTGTGGTTCCTCGCTCTGTGTTGTGACAAAGCAGGTGGCTAGAAATAGTGATTGGATGACGCTATCATGTATATTCGGGGTACAGATACAGGGGTCTCTCTGCTACTGCCGCAGCCGCCGAATGATGAAACACACGTCCGTCTCTGAAGGATGGCGCAGCCAACCAAACAGGCCGTATAATTCCGGTTTTTATTTATTTATTTATTTATTTTTTATTTATTCTGGATATTGTAGAAGGGGGGGTGGAGGGAGAAGGAGAGCAAGCCGGATTCTTCAAACTAGGTGCACAGCAAGAGTTATTCGGTGCTCGTGGTTGACGGACTAACACAAGGCCAACCCGGCTGTTGGTGATTGAGTGTGGTGGTGGCGCGCTGTCAACTCTCTAGAAGCAAGACTCAAGCTTCGGAGACCCTGATTTCCTGATTAGACACAAGGAGGGTAAAGGTAAATATTACATCGGGGTCGTTATTGTGGATGGCTGACTAGCTAGTCTGTTTGTCGGTCTAAACCAGTAGTTCAAAGCCGACGTTGGGGAAACCTAGGTGCCGGTATGCCTAAACCTCCATAATAATCGTCATTCGCCAGTTTTATCAGAGGCCACCATCACCACCACGCTTGTCGCTCTCCCTCTGCACAGCCTCAACTTCATACGCAATCCTCGTTACGTCGAAGCAGTCGCCTGTTCCACAAAACCACACACATGACTTGCCAACTGTGCGGCGGTGGCGGCTAAGACAAAAAACAAGACACTAGCAGATACTCTAGACAGGCGCCAAGACGACAAAAAGCTGCTTATACATACATACATGATTCATGAGTTAGAAATGACACATCCATACTTTGTCTCAATGAACTGCTCGAGTAACTTCTCATGAACCTACCACCAGGTGGTAGTTACGCGGGTGGGCGGTTGCAATAGTCCATTCACACAACTCCCCACTTTTTTACTTCCAATCAACTTACACTTCGTCTCCTAAATCGTGTGCAGTGCATGCATACGTGGACTGTTGGCGCAGTTTCAGTCTTGGAACAACTAAAGATCTTTGAGGTAATTATTATTGGGAGTTCTTCTCGCGGGTAAGAAATCTATATCGATTCGTCATCGTCATCTCCGTCATCCTCGTCATCCTCGTCATCTGAAATGTCCTCCACAATGAGGTTGCCAGACTTGCCAATCCTCTCCAGCATCGTAGCTGTTACGCTTGGCTCGTAGACTACCCGTGGGAGAGTGGACGCTATTCGGAACTCGTACTTGTGCTCATAGTCATCTGGCTTGTCCGTCTCTTGTGGCTCCTCGTCGGTTTGTAGTAGGTCATAGCACTCGACAAAGGCATATAGTTCCTCGACCGGTGCGTTTTGAGGGAATCGCCGGATGATCCTCCCTACTCCTGAGCTCTCCGGCATCTTCAACGCGACTCGAACGACCATCTTGTCGCCGGCTGGGGGCTCGGGCAAAATCTTAGGCGCCCTCCACGATTTCCACTGCTGGCGCTTTTCAGCCATCAATGCGGCGGCCTCGGCTTCTTCTAGGGCACGCTTCTCGGCTTCCGCTGCAGCTGCCGCAGCCTCTCTCCTTTCCCGAGCACGCTCCCGGTCAACAGCCAAGGATCGCTCATATGCCGAGTCTTGCTGATTCCGAAGACTTCGAGTCAACTCTTGAGCAGCCCGCTCTGCACGCACTCCGTCTAAATCAGACCCATACTTTTCCATTGCGCTTTGTAGCTCTGACAGATACGTGGTAGGTGGAATAAGTCCAACTAGCCGCTTCACGATTCCCATTCGGGTGCTACCCTCCTTGGGTGTCAAGCACACTAGAGCCGAAAATGGATATTTCGTGCAGGAATACTCGGTTGCTGCTTGGTATGCTTCCGAGTCCAGAACATTTCCTCCCCAAATGATTATGTTGTTTGTTGGGTCTTTGATAAAGTCCACCACCTCCGGAGCCAAGAGTGTGCCATTGATAAAAGGCTCGGTATCATCGTGCTCTGGTGACATGAACAGGACCAGCAAGAATTTCAACTCCTTCTTGGCGAGATCATGGGCTTGAGCAATACCACCTTCGAAAAATGGCAGCTCGTTCGGTCCATATTCCTCATCAAATTCGCGCTTAAATCTAGCCGCCGCATCACGTGGCATCAACATTCTCCGTCCACTTGGGCTTCGGAAACCGGTTGATATTCCATTCGCAACAGCTCGCGGTCGCACCGAAGCGGGGAGAAAGGACAATATGTATCCTATCGTTCGAAGCAGTGTTGAGGCGGCGCGCCAACCCCAACCTAGAGGCGCAAGCAAGAGACCGAGCAGCCACGGTGTTCGATGAACAATGGGCGGCGTGGGAACAACTCTTGGGGCCGCATCGGTTCGGTCTCGCCGCCCAGTAAGAGACGTGCCATTTGATGCCAGAAGACTCTCTTGTAAATTCTCGTGCCTTGCGATGGGCCGTGGAGCTTGTTCAGCGGCTATGGCCTCCGCGACCAGATCAGGTCCTTCACCATCAAAAAACTTGGCAATGGCAATCTGGTGGCCAGTGTGCGGTCAGAGAATAACCAGTACATTGGAAAAGAGGAAAAGAAACGGGAATTATACCTGAATATTCCATTCTGATCTCTGAAGCAATGGAATCGCATCTTTGGCTTCTTGGTTTGTAACCTGCATATACTGTTGCAAGGCGTCTTGCTGGCTTGGGGACAGCTGTCCTGCATCATGTGCATTGTCCGCCATGATCACTGGTGTGGCGTCGAGTCGTGCTACCCAAGAAGGGCCTCAGAGCTGGACAGTAATTAAACGGTTGCTTTCTCAGCCATCCGATAGAGTGCTGAGGGACAAGGTAGTGATTTGGACATGGAACAAAATCGTCTATTGTAGCAACGTTGTCGCAGATAAGAAGCTCCGAGGCTAACAACAGCTTAGGCGAAGGTAGTGACTGCGTCAGGCTGCATTACCTCATCGGTACGGGAGTACCTTGCAGCCTGAGCCACAGTCCGTCACAGGCCGCCTTACTGCCCACCCCACTATTCTCTTCAATTCTGGTGCGCCACTGTCGTTTTCGCGGAGGAAGCATTCGGGGTTTCGCCCCTTTGAAGAGTTGACAATAGCGAGACCGAGGAGCACCGAATTGCGCGCTATGGAACCTCATTTCTGTTCTCCTCAGTCTATATTAGGTCCATGACTACATGGTAGCGGAGACGTGCCGTGACATCTTAGCAAGAACGTCTGCTCTCACCATTGCCAGTATGGTTTTGCTCATCCACTTTTTTAATCTTGAAACATAATTCAATTCAAATCACAATATTGCTATAATGGCTTCAGAATTACAAGGCTCTCATGGCAAAATATCAACCGGCTCCGTTATTATTCGCCGAGGAACATCTCCAAGTGACCTTGAAGCCGTCGTCAACTGTTTTAAGGCTTACACCACGTGGCTTGATGAGGACCTGACACACCAGAATTATGACGCAGAACTCAACGGACTTCCTGGCAAATACGCCCCTCCAGCTGGTGCTCTTTTTCTTGCCGTCGATACAGCAACAAACGCTACTCTTGGTTGCATTGCTCTGCGAGCGATCCAATTGGATTCTACATATCTCCAGTCGCGACCAGCTACAGACCGATACTGTGAGCTGAAGCGACTCTTTGTCTACCCTGAAGCCCGTGGGAGACAGGTCGCGAGAATGCTTTTGCTCGAGGCATTAGGCCATGCTAAACATGAAGGATACGACGAGATGCTTCTGGACACACTTTCTAGGATGACAGCCGCTATAAGACTTTACAAAGCTGAAGGGTTTGTTGAGGTTGAGCCATACAATTTGAGCCCATTGGAGGGAATCAAGTATTTTGGAAAACGGCTAAAAAACGATTACAATTAGAGACTTGCCATTCCTTAAATGAATAGAACCTATTCCAATTTTAATCGATTCAATGAACACCGGGTTAATCGTCCAATCCCCGAGAGATCCTCTCCTTTTAACTACGCGTCACTTTCATCACAACTTCAACAACCTTCTCAGGCATACTGAGGAACGGACTGTGACTAGCGGAGCAGCGAAAGACTGTGACATCCATGTTTTGCTTTCTCAAGCTTTCAACCATGCTCTCCTGCACAAACCCAGGCAGTGCGCGGTCATCTTCACAAACCAAATACGTCACTGGGATCACCCTCCAAGCTGCCGTCTTGCATTGTATTGGAGTGAACTGTGCATCATGAGGATGAGCAACCCGCAAATTCTCTGCCCACCGGGCTTCGTCTTTCGGCAGATCGTGATACATGTGCGGAATGGGATCGGACCAAATCAGTGTTTTCGTTTCCGGATCAGTGGTTAGGTATGGAGGAAGCTGACCACCGAACATGCCTGCCAATGACTGGTCCTCATTGGGTACAAAAGCGCACATGAAGATGATGTTTGCAACACCCCCCTTTCCGGAACCCGGATGTAGGGCAAAGTCGGCGAGAGAAGCGGTGGCGATAAGTCCGCCGTAAGAATGTGCGAGAACGTAGAGATGAGTTCCCTTGGCGACTTCTTCCGCAACCACAGACTTGACAAAAGCGCAATCATCAGCGAGTGTTTTGTTTGGGGGGATTGCGTTGTTGTTGGTAGGCAACTGTGGACAAATAACCCTAAGGTTACTGGATTCGAGCTGATTCACGACTTTGTGATAGTGCTGGGGAACATGCCATGCTCCTGTCAGGATGAGGATAACCTTTTCTGGATTTGTCATGTTGAGGTCGGCTTGGTAGGTAAGGGAATGTGATTGAAGACTGGTAAAGGAGTTGTAGCATAGCACAAAGAAGAAGTGTTGGTGATTGTGCTGAGCACCAACTTATAGTTTGCCTCTGAGCCACATTTGATAAAGGAAACCTAATTGAAGGGCTATTGTGCTATGCTAATGAAATAACAATAATCCTTTAAGACGTCTTAGCTGTGAGATGATGATGATGATGATGATGGAATTCCCCTCCATTTTGGAGCAGCCACCTATTTTCTCAGCTAGTAGATATACTGGAATTCTTGGTGCACAAACTAGATTGCCGATAGCCGGAGCTTTGCACATGCTGAGAAGGAAGAAAAGACATGAGCTAACAATCAGAACCAATAAACCAACCTCCACAGCCAGGAGCTGAGTTTTGGGATTAGCAGAATTAAGGGCTGAGTGTCCGGGATCTACAACAACCCCAACCCTAACCCTGTTAGTTTTCGGGCTAAGCCGTTCGGCTGGTGGAAACAAGCGAGCGGTCAACAAAGGCAGAATTCCTTCCAAGCCTCAGTTCGCTAAGCCTTATTGGCAGATTGTGGGGTAACATTAATAAAGGCACCGCAGCCGGATGATGGCATTTTCCATCTTCCGCTCGGGTGGGCATTGGCTCGTAAGCCAATCCCCATCCGCTACTCTCGTGCAAGATCGCGCTTCGTTCCCCCACCCAGCAGAAGCCACAGACCTCCGACCTACAACCAGACGACGTTGCTTATCTCCTTCGCACGCCCGCCTAGGGTATCGTCGGCCGGCTGGCCCTGAACGTCTGTTCCTCCTCGTCCATGGGTGCCAGGTCGCCCCGATCAATTGAGCCATGGGAGACGATTGCTGCAGTCCAGTACGTCCACATTCAGACACGACCTGTCGCCAGCGGCTCCACTGATCCAGATGGCTGCAACCCCCTGGGTCATGCCAATCGCTATCGCGGCCGGTCTGCATGTGTCGCGCTCGCGAACTAACATTCTCGCAGATGTCGTAGATCCGACCCCGGGACGACACTATCCTCAGGGCCAAGAATTGACCATGGCGACGTCGAGATACCAATCATCCGAGATGCGGCGCCAGGTCGGCTCCCCGAGGCCGAAAACGCGTGGTGGGTTTGGCTTCCGGGCTACGGCGTCTTTGCCGGAATGCTCGATAACTATGGCTGAATCCTGCAACTGACCATTTGTTGAAGACAATAAAGAAACACTATGTCGCAATGTCCTCATCTATGGCCACTGTCGCTACGAAGACCAAGGCTGCACTTTCTCACACGATCAGAACAAGGGGAACTCTCCCCAAGCAGATAAGTAGGTGCTGGTTTTCTTGTCAGCCTTCCAAATTTTTTTGGCCCGTGACTGTTCGTATTCAACCCAAGCTTCTTCAGATGCCGAGCCATCGTTCAAGATTGGGGATGGATCCCGTGGAGAGACGAAACTAAATGCGATGCATTTGCAACTAAGCTGGATTGTCCATACGAACTGACTTGACTGCCGTCTTGTCCTTTCCCCAGCAACGACCAATTTAGTATATTGCCTGGGAAATACTCGATATTGCAATCGGTTGGAAGAAGATCATTTTGTCGAGAGACCTGTGCCTGGGGGTAATTTCGTGAAACTGCCCGGACGCCCTTTCCAACTGAGACTTTGCTATCCTACGCGTACTGGCAACCTCATACGTCCCCATCTCGCACTTGTGAAGAGCTTCTTTTTTGAATAGTCTCGGGATTTCCTGGATATCTTGACTTGGCTTTATGTGTCGTCATGGCTAATGCGAACCGTTCTAGCTCGAAGAAGGCTTTAAATGTTGAATCGCCTTCTTTCACACCATCGCTTCTACAATCATCCAGCAAGAAACCAACGTTTTCCTCACAGGCAGTAACTGCACCATCTTTTACGCCTCGAGGCCTTGGAGGTAGGAGGCATTGTGGGTCATTTTGGGAAAGTTGACTGTTTGGCTGATTTGATGAAAACTTAGCCGCTACCCCTGCAGGCACCCCAGATGTCGAAGCACCAGTATTTAATCCAGCTTCGATCCAGGAGTTCACACCAAGTTTTAACCTAAGCTCTTCTGTATGTTGAGTATGGAACGCCTTGTGTGCTTCTACTTGCTAACTTGATAGACTACCACCAATGGTACATCCCAAGACAGCGCCGTGTCCTATGACCCGTTTGGCATGTCTGGCCAGAACCTAAATACAACCACCTTTAATCCATATGCTGATGACCACAACGCCTTGTCCGGCACAGGACCCACCTTTTATCAGACCCCAGGGGCTTTCGCTACTCCATTACAGCCGCTTCAGCATCACCTGTATGCCCCTGTTGGACCTTATAGAGAAGACTTGATGCCCTATCATCGGTTAACCCATGACTTCTTTTTACCCGAGAAGCTCAGAGAAGAGCTTCAAAAGAAGGCTGAGGCTGCCCTGCAAGTAATGCCGAACTCGCAGCTACCTCAGCTTGATAATTACCATTCTCTTGTCGCTCTCGACACCACTCACCGAAAGAATGCCAACATCTTTGGGTTTCCTAGCTGGGTGTACAAGGCTACGTCTTCTAAAAATGGAAATCTTTATTGTTTACGGCGGTTAGAGGGATTTAGGCTGACTAACGAGCATGCCATTCGGTCTGTGAAGGAATGGAGACGTATCGACAATGCGAATGTGGTTACCATCCATGATGCCTTTACAGCAAGGGCCTTTGGAGATAGCTCGCTCATCTTTGTGCAAGACTATCACCCGCTGTCCAAAACACTGGCTGAAGCACACCTCAATTCAGTTGCTGCTCATGGAACTCGATACCAGTCCAAGACACCCATCACGGAGGCGGTTTTATGGGGCTATATATCTCAGATTGCTAGCGCCCTGAAATCGATACATTCGAACAATCTAGCGGCTCGTTGTATCGACGTTAGCAAAATAATTCTGACCGATAAGAATCGGATCAGGTTGAACGCATGTTCTGTTTTGGATGTCGTGCAGTTTGACGTCCGGAGGCCGATCCAGGAGCTTCAACAGGAAGACCTGATGCATTTTGGTCGCACAATGCTCTGCCTGGCCACAAATAGTCTGCCTGTGCAACTAACAAACTTGAGTTTGGCCTTGGAGCAAATGGGTCGGACGTATTCGGCCGAAATGAGGGACACTATAACCTGGCTATTGACGCCTGCGCAGGCTCCCGCAAAAAAATCTATTGATGAATTCATCCAGGGAATAGCGACTCATATTGTTGCTACACTCGATCAAAGCCAGCACACCGCAGATGGACTGAATTCTGAACTATTCCGAGAGTTGGAGAATGGAAGAATTGCAAGACTTATGATGAAACTCGGAGCTATCAATGAGCGGCAGGAGTTTGATGGAGACCGGGCATGGTCGGAAAATGGAGAGCGATATATGCTGAAGCTTTTCAGAGATTTCGTGTTCCATCAAGTTGACAGCAACGGGAACCCTGTACTTGATGCGGGGCATATGATCCGATGTCTCAACAAGCTGGACGCAGGAGTAGAGGAGCGAATCTGTCTCACAAGCAGAGATGAACAGACTAGCTTTGTTGTCAGCTATAAGGAGCTGAAAAAGCAGCTGTCAAATGCTTTCGGGGAACTACAAAAAGCTAGCAAGCAAGGCAGAAGCTTTTAGATGAGGTCGCGCATCAGCATGTAGGTTTTTTGAACCCGGAAGACGAAAGTGATAAAAGATGAGCTGCATAGTTGTGGGATGCAGACACCAATGCTGCTTTAGATCATGATTTTGCGTGACTTCATGGCAACAAGTCACCTATGACGATTTTGGTTACAACAAGAGGTTTGGATTCTGGGCGAGAGCATCTTGTCCAGTTCTGGTTGACCTACATTACGACTATTGGAGATGGCGTTGCAGGGCAACTAAACATGCTGAGCATTCTAGAAACGAACGTTTGAGCTGCTACGAGCTCCTAAATGAACCGGGATCAAGAAGACGAGAGAAGACCCACGACCTGAGACTGTTGAGAGCGTGTACCACAGACAAATATATATATACATATTGCAGCTGAATTCAATTGTTTACAAACTACGGCTTGATACTGGAGAGTAAGTCAGCTTGGCTATCGTAGAATCAAAAATATTGAGCTGTCAAGATTTTCATGGTTTCCAATTACGTAGCATAAATCTGACTTAGTTGAGACCGAAGCTCCTTGAGGCGGCCATTATCCCCTAGCCTTGTTTCGTTTTTTTTTCCTTTCCCGCTCTGCAACTCCATGTAGCCCTGTGATCATCGATTCCGAATTGATCATGTCCTACCGCTGTCCAATTCGCATGTATTGAATAGACTAAGCCTCCCCTTGCCCGTGGGTATCTTTCTGGAAGCGCTCGCGCTAACCAGAGTCACTATTGTTCCATGTAAATCTCTTTCTTCTTTCATCCCTCAATCCTCCTCCGGTTGAGCAAAGGGGTTGGCGATCTCTTCACTGCCTTCTACAGGGCTGACGAGTACGAGTAGCGTTCCGCGGGCGACAACAAGGCCGAGGGCACGGCTGGACTCGTTGCCCTCTTCGTCTGTTGGGAGGGACTGTTAGCTACGGGGTATTCGGGTGACAGAGGCGTGGAAGGAAGTGGCTGCTCACCGCGAACAGTTTCTTGTACGTCATCGAGAACGAGGTTCATGAGAGCGTCATAGCCTTTGAGTGTTCCTCGGACTAGATGGGTAATAAAAACAGATATAGTTAGCCCTCCGTCGCCATCAATGGGCTTGCAGATAGCTTCAGCGGGTAGAAACCCTACCTTCTCGATCGCCGTTGAACTTGACGGTGATCTGCTTGTCCATGTATTTTGCCAGATCCAAGATATTCTCCTTCTTTGGCCGCTCGCCTTTCTCGCCACCAGAAGCACCACCGCGGCCGCCGCCCCTGCCACCCCGGAAACCTCCTCCTCGATGTTCGCCGCCGCCGCCGCCGCCTCCTCCTCCCCGGCCACCTCCTCGATGCGTGGGTCTATCGGACATGACTTCGCATTTGCCTCTATTAGTTTCTGCTGGTGTTTTTCGTGCGGTAGTTGCGCGCTGCGACAGGCCTGGTAGTGGTGTCGAGGCTTGTTTGCTGGCAAAACAAAAGATGACAGACAATATGCTCTGCCGTGGTTGAAGTGTGTGGTGTGCGTGCTTTGGGCAAGGTGGGAAAAAGCAGCCAAGGTGGGAGGGAGGGGCTGTGCCTGTTTGGGACTAGTGCGGGATGTGGGAAAGCGGGCGAACGGCGGGCGGAGGCGGGATTCGATTGATTGATTGATTTGATTGATAGTTGGGGCTAGGAGCTCTGAGAGCTAGGCGACTAGTAGGGCAGAGAGAGTTGAGTATTGGCCAAGGACGAGGTCGTCGTCATAGACATGGAGGAAGAAGTTTACCTGTCAGATTTTTAATTCCGGCATCTGGGGGGATGGTATTTGTTGATGTGATGTGTCTGGGAGGACATAGGGTTGGTCGTGGTGGGTTGATTTCTTGTTAGGTAAATACAGCAGAATCATGGCTATGAGTTTACATCTGAGGGTAATAAAGTCTAAAGGTTATCGGATTATAAAAACAAAAATAATAATAGCGAGATAAGACGTAAACACGTTGTCTAGGTAGCTACCCATTATTTGGCCCACCTATATTGTGTATTACGGATTCCCGCCTAGGTATCAGTTCCTGCAGAAACGTCCACACTGTCGGGATTTTGATGGCGGTTATTAGCCTCTTCCTAGTAAGGCTTGACTGGCGGGGGTTGCATTGCCATCAATAGCGGTGGCTCTCCAGGCAAGCCAGCGGCAGTCGTAGAGAGAGAGTGGAGTGGAAGAGGTATGGGCTCATCGTTAATACACCCATGGTACCTCTGAGAATTATGTGCCGGACAAGCAAAGACCTGGTCAGCATCTCACCCCCCCTCCCCTTTGAATTATACAGCAATTAGAGCTCAATTGCGTCGAGGCATACGAGATAGAATAGGAAACCCTTTGTTTGCCTGGGTTGCGGCAACTGCCTAAATGGGTAGAGCAGAGGCCACCCCTCCTTCCCGGCCTATTCTTGCGCTCTTCTGGCAGGGACCTCCCCGAGACCTTCCCTGTCTGCCTGCTCGACTCCCCGGACAGGGCTTGTAAACCACAACTGAGCTACTGCTGCAACTCTGCCACCTCCACCACAAAATCATCACGCTTGTACGCGCATACGAGCATGCCCTTGGGCCCTTGATGATGAGTGCGAACGCGCGCCGTCGTTGTCTTTGTCTTATTTGCCTCCCTCTCCAACCGTCTCGTTTCGTTGCGTTTGTGGCAGGACCATCGGTGTACACCCTCCCAGCCAACCGATAGGCTTGCGCCGTCATACGATCTGCAACACCAGCATCGCAATTAGGTCGTTCTTCCCAACGGCACGGCTGCTATCCGATGTGGTAGGGAGGGGAGCAACGACGCCATGCAAGCCATAGCTCCGAGGCAACAGAGTATTTAGTGGCAACTTGCCGCAGACCGGAGGCTTGAGATGCCGAAAGAGACAACTGAACTGGTTTGCAGAGCAGTCTGCGATGAGGGAAAACCGGCACTGACTGGTTGGCGTTAACGGTGGTGTAGGTCGACGACGGTCATGGTGAGGAGGATGATGATGATGACTCCGACGAAAACTGCTGTTGTTGATATTGCTGACGGTGTCGCCTCAGCTTTGCGGCAAGGCAAGGCAGAATGGGTCTCCTCCCCTCCCTGCTCAACGCAACGGCTACCTCCCATCCCATATATCCATCTATGTATGTCTAAGTATGCATGACGGGGGAGAAACGGCTAGGAGGGGGAGGGAGGAGTGGGCATTCGCGAGCAGCTTACCCCAAACTGGAGACCATCCCACCCATTTCTCCGCCGCCCAGCTTTGCATGTCTTGTCCCGGACCTCATCTGAGGTTGTACAGCGTGCAGAGGGGGCAGCGGGTTCTGTCGCCCACGACGTATTGTACACACACACACATATTAGGCCACCTCACAATCCCGCAACGGTTTGTGCTATTACACTTGCGTCCGTTGCATTCCGTGCACGAGCTAGACGGGACATACTGCCGGTGCGCCAGCTTAGGCTCGACTGGTGCAGGCTAACAAGTCGAGAGTAGGACTTGACACTGACTTGCAGCCAGGGGGCGGAATACGCGCCAACAGCGGGAATCTACAGGGAACGCAGCAGCATGCTGAATTCCTTGTCGACTGTTCCATTGACGATCATGGCCTCCTCCCCTTTTGTCGCCATCGGCTCCGACTCTGTCTTGCAGTGCCGTTTTGAAGTTCGGCGCTAGCTTACGCCTAATACGCCGGGGCAAAACAGAGAGTGTGACCCCAAGACAACTGGGCATATCTGATCGCCGACCACTTTTTGCGGTTGATGCTGCTGCAGTTCCCTTGGTGTGAGATTTCTGTCTAATGGGAATCACGACGACTGGGTTGTTGAAGAAGCCCATTGGCCTTGTTCAGCAGTGGGCAGACGTGGATGGAATAGGCTTGGTCGGTTTTCGATGACAAGGCTCCAGCTGCAGCGCGCATCCTTTCCCCTTTCAAAGCTCGTCATCAAAGCACCCATCCGCAGTCTGGAGCTTCATTCTGCTTGTACGAGGCCGCATTCACATCCATCTTTGCCGCAACCCTCCTCCGTCCGTGATCCGCCCAACTGGACGAACAGACCCTGTCATGCACTGCTATACCACGCCGTGCCACGCCGGTGCCATGCCATGTCTTGCCCTTGCCATGCCCTGCCGTGCCATAAGACAAGCCGTTTCCCCTTTTCTTCCATCAACGGCATAGTCATAGTGAACATAGCCTGCCTTTCGGCTCGTTGCTACTTTAAACGCGCCCAACGGCTAACGTTTCTGGCTTGGTGTTGCTCGACTTTGTCCCTCTGCCGCTCCGCCAGCCGGGCCTGCTTCCTTTCTTTTTCTTGTCCGGTCCCCTTCCGTGATAAAGGCCTCTTCCGCCCCGTCTGGTGTCTTACACGTACAGAGACAATACTCGCGACTAATGATACTTACACTGACTGTTCCCCGTTTTGACCACACGCACGCACACACAGTCAACGCTCTCATACATTTCCACGTTGTCACGATACTTTCCCAACCTTCTCTGTCCCGCCTCGGTCTGGCAATTTTTGACATCAGTAATCAACAGATGAATGCGCACTGAATAGACTCACTTCCAAGAGGGGCCCGGTATTGCTAGTCTGCACGATCCCATCACGACCATTATCTGCTGAGCTAGATTTCATCCGCCATGCTTTCACGACGCACATCCCTATAATAACCAACTACCTTAAGAAGGTGTTTCATGAACCGTTATATCCTCCATCATAACTGGATCGCTAAAGCTTGACGACGAGCTGGGTGTATCTTTCGGGGTAATCTCCTCGCAAGCGGCTACCTTGAGCTTCCGACTCGTTTTTATTTAGCCCCGAGCAACTCCAACTGCGATTGATAGCTGTGAAACTCAGCCCTGATCAGGAAGACGACGATAGGAAACGCAAGCCATTACTTTTTTTGTGTGCTTTGGCCGAACCCCTCTAACGAGGCGTTGGCCGTCATGGCACAGGTGCCGGAGTTGGAACCTCACAAACGCAAACGGGACATTGGGGATATCGGCGAGCAACCTGCGCATCACCACATTGCTCGTCCATCATCTTCTCACCAGACAGGTATGTGTGTTTCACGAATTCCGCTGTTACTTCCATTGCTTCCGCTTCCGCTTCATTTGGAACCTCGGCACCACCTGCCCACATTCCTTTCCTATCACCCCTGCATCACAAGTTTCCAACGTAGCCTGAGTCGTTACTCGGCGGTATGGGGGCTTCTGAAGTGTCATGCTTTCACTAGAAAAATGCAATCCAAGCGAGTTTGGTTGTTCTCCATCACACTGAACGGTCTACATGCAGTGTCTCAGGTTTTGCTTTTTCTGGGATCCCCGAGGTGGGTCAGATGGCTCTGTGTATGATTCATCATATTTCCACGAACCTTGTGCCCAACCACATGTTTTCCGTTGAAGGCGCGGATCCCCCCCCCCTGTGGGGTTTGCCTTCAATATTGAGCCCTTGTTCGCTTTTCAATTTTCTTTAGCTTTGCTAGCTAACATGACTTGACCAACAGCAGACAAGTCTACCATCAACTACTTGCCGAGGCCGAATGCCCAACGACTTGCTTTGATACAGGGCGATTCTGAAACATTCGCCGATATTATTCACCTGATCGGAGAATATGAAGGTATGTAACTACCGCCACGTGGAATCCCAGTACGAACTGAGGAAAAATTGGCAAAACTGACCACATTTGGCCAACGTTTCCAGGCGTCCTGGACCACAATGAGAGCCTAGCCGCAAGCCTTGGGGCTAAATTAACCGGCCCACGCTTCTTGAAGGGCATAGAGAAGTTCTTCGATGGACCTATTAAAGTTAGCTCATCACAAAATTTCCCCAATCCAATCACCTGGGTCGATGTTGTTACCTTCGCCAAGGCAAACCCGACTGCTTTTACCCTCACTACTTTGCCTGACCACACAAGATGTTGTCGATTCCTATGTAAAGGTCTAGAAGTTGAGATTACGGAAGATGACTGGCGGCTCATCTCATCCAGGGCACTGGATCGGTTTCCTCTCGAGCACCCGCTTGAAGAAGATGAGACTGCAGAGCTAGCGACGCTGGATATTTTGGAACAGCGAGCCTCGGCGCTCTACAAAAAGGCTGACGAAGTGGCGGCAAGAGCCCGGATACTTCATCACAAACTGGGCCATCGCAAACATGACCTTGTTCGGCGCCGGGAAAATTATGAAGAAGACAGCGGTGCTAGATTTCACGCCGTCAATCACCCGCAACGGGGCGCGGGACACGGCAGTACATCATATGATCTCCATGCAGACCTTCTCCAGCAATTTGCCTCTGACGCTCCTGCCACTGTGTCTGCACCTCCATCTGCTCCCCAGTCTCGATCTAATTCTGGTGCAGGAGCTTCGGCAATCAGCGCAAATCTGCTCTCACCCAGATTGGATACTCTTCAACACCAGCGGCCATCAGGGCAGTCCGGATTTCTGGGCCCTATCTATCCCTCTGAGTCGGGGAGCACTCCGGTGACTAGTGGTCTAATAGCCACGGCAGACACCCAAGCAGAGATATACCGCCCTCTGGTGACCCAAAAGACAGATAAGCTTGTAAAGGGCGACACAATTAGCCCGCCATGTGATCGTTGCAGACGCCTTCGACTTCAATGCATTAAACATCTCACGGCGTGTCAGGGTTGTACGAAGAAGCATGCCAAGTGTAGTTGGAAATCCGTCACTGAAGAAGAAGCAACACGCCTGCGAAGCGAAATGGGTATGCTCGGCCACCATCCGTCTTTCGGTGGAGAAGGAACAGTTGAAACAGAGATGCCTGGTTCTCGAGGTAGCGGCATTATACGGACTCCAGGATCTATAGCTCCTGGTTCGGTCCTATTTGATAGCTCTTCTCGGCCTGCGAGTAGAGCAGAAACAGACGCGGGTGGTTCCGTCAGCTATGGGAGGAACGAACCGCTTCATGAACCGCATCGGACTGGTCTGCCAACAGAGAACATAGCAGGAAGTGGACAGCCAGTCATGGTAAGAGAGCATCCTCGCATGGGGCAGATCTCTTCCCTTCTGTCGCCTTCTGACTACGACCGGCAACCTTTTGGACACTTGCAAAACCCCCACCCACGATAATATTTAATTCCTTTTTTTTTGGCCTGCTTGCTGGTCTGTGACTGCGAGCTAGAAAGGGATTGCGATGCTCTCTGGTCAGGGACTCGAGATGCGGAATCTAATGAATAAAGATGTGTAAAGCGGGTATTAATGGCACCTGGCAGCCTTTGGTTAGATAATTGATCGGGTACTTCTGGTCGGGCTACACGAGGTTCATTTATAGACAGGGCTTTATGGGATAGACGTGTTAGAGTTTATGGCGGCCGCAGATATATTCTTTGGCTTCCTATTGCGGTTCCCTACTATATTGTCTGACGCGCCATATTGATGAATGAGACGGTGCTGGAGTTTCACGGCTATACCCCGGATACCAAATTTACAAAATGAATTATTGCCCAAGTTAGAGCGCATATAATAGACACGGCCAATCACGACATTGGACTGGTATAGGAGCTGTCCCTCTCACGGGTGGTCCCTGCTACGGGGGAGGGAGTATCTGCGGCTTTTAAACTGACGCCGAGGCCCATTTATGGATTGGCGTAAGAGTGGCGGGGCTCCCTTTTTCCGTTCTTGAGGGGGTGACGTAGCTTAAACCGGCCAACTGGAGCAATCTTGGGGAACCCACTCGGTCTCTGAACTACGAACGCCACTGGTGCCAGATCGAAGAAAAAAAAAAGGGCTGACAAAAAAAAATTGAAGCGTCGGTTTGTATGACGTTGAATCTTAACCCTCGACATCCTCTGAAACAAAGAAAACAGCCCACTCCACGACTGCCTCTGGACGCTGTCAAGGCTGTCTGATACACGATATATTTCGATGGACCATTGATAAACGCCTGGCAAGATTCCCCTTCGAGTACGACGCCGCGCGTTCTGAGCGACGAATTCCGACCGATCGTCAACACATGAGCATCGAATCGACCAACTGAAGCGATTCCAATAGTGAGGGCTCTAGAGGAGCCTGTCTTTCTCCATGGCGCAGCCGGAGCCTGCTGCGGTGTATATGGGCGGCAGAGATGACGGCCGCCCATTCCAGCATTCGCATGTGCCTGCTGAACATGCGGCCTTGATACAATCGAGAGAAACGGGGGATGTGTTGCCAGATGATACGCCGAGAGGACAGATCAAGGCTCTGCCGTTTGCAAAGTCTTGGGTTCATTTAATGGCGGGAGCGTAAGCATTTGTTCCTCCATTTCTCTTTCTTTATGGGTTATCAATTTTTTTTAATATAAAAAAATCAAGCTTCTAATCATTCACGGCTATTGTAGTGTTGGAGGAATGACGGCGGCGGCAGTTACAGCACCGCTGGATGTCTTGAAAACGAGATTACAATCCGACTTCTACCAAGCGCAAATTAGAGCGTCGAGAGAGGCCAAGGCGCATACTTTGGGGAGAATGGGCCTTGCGCGCAGCGCCGTGCACCACCTCACAGAGACACTTCAGATTCTAGGATCAGTATACAAGACTGAGGGATCTCGCGCGCTTTTCAAGGGTTTGGGACCCAACTTGGTCGGCGTGATTCCAGCAAGAAGTATCAACTTTTACGTCTACGGCAACGGGAAGCGCATCATATCAGAGTACTGGAACCGCGGGGAGGAGGCGCCGTGGGTGCATTTGCTGGCGGGTGTGTCGGCGGGCGTGGCGACATCGACGGCGACGAACCCGATATGGATGGTTAAGACGAGACTGCAGCTGGATAAAAATGTTGCGGAGCGCAGCGGTGGTGTGAGACAGAGGCTTTACCGCAACAGCTGGGACTGTGTGAGGCAGGTCGTGCGGGATGAAGGCATGAGGGGGCTCTATAAAGGCATGAGCGCTAGTTATCTCGGCGTGGTGGAGTCTACGATGCAGTGGATGCTGTATGAGCAGATGAAGGCGTATCTGGTGCGCAGGGAGACTAGGATTCAAGCCAGCGGCAGGGAGAAGACCTGGTGGGATCGGTCTGTGGACTGGACAGGCAAGGTTGGCGCAGCTGGAGGAGCCAAGTTGATTGCGGCTATCCTTGCCTATCCTCACGAGGTGAGTTGTCCAATCGCTGTTCTCTTTGGGGTTTTAAAACGGGGGCAAGGCTGACATTTTCCAATAGGTTGCTCGAACTCGTTTGCGACAGGCTCCCCAGGGAGACGGGAAACTGAAGTATACTGGGCTAATCCAGTGCTTCAAGCTTGTATGGAAGGAAGAAGGCGTTATGGGCCTGTATGGTGGACTGACGCCTCACCTGATGAGGACGGTTCCCAGCGCAGCCATCATGTTTGGCATGTATGAGGGTATCTTGCGACTATTCAACACGCCGGCGTAAACAAAAAAGAAGAATGGACGAAAACGAAAAAAGGCAGCAACACCTCCTCTCTTGATCTGGATTGTACAATGATGGAAACGACAAACATACGGGGGAAAAATGAAACGAAAAACAAAAAAAAGGTTGCATCGCCTTTGTATATTACGACTGGTTTGGCTGAGCATGGGACATATAGACATGATTGGCGTTGACCCTCGATCTTGGGGCGGACGCATGTGCGGTGATGGGTGGATGACTGAAAACAAAAATAAGGAACTACGCATGAAATATGTGATTTATAGAAGTTTATATGTAGTGACACTAGAGCAGGGCTCTTCACGCAGTTATCGTGGTCGAGGAAAAATGAAGCATGCGAGTGTTGAGGAGAGGATGATATGTCATTCTTTTGATGTGCTGGCTCGTGTGATGTTCTGTCCATAATGTGAAATGGTGATACTGGGGTAATGTCTACAGGGAAGAGGTAGTGATAGTGAAAGTAAGAAGTAAGTAATGGGTAAGTAAGCAGTGAGGACTCTGCTTTTGCATTAAAGCTCGGGGGATTTGTCTTATATAAATAATATCTGGATCTGTCACATGGCAGATCACCGTTGCGAAGAGCATGTTAATGTTGTTTTATGCGCAAGGTTTCTTAGGACCTTAATTTCCTGATAATTTGGCGAACATTTGATGATGCTAATTTATAAACAAATTACCAGAAATGAAATCTCTAGGATGGACCAATTTAAACAACAGTTGATGATCTAAATAAGCATTGTAGGTACGAATCTGTAGGAAGTGGCGGTGCATGACTTTTCCTTTTTCCTCTCGCTCGCTGATCTGATCGTGTGGCGTAGACGGAATCAAAGACTCCGCCGCCCAAGGTACGTACTCACTCAGCCACTATTCCGATAATTCTCCGTGCTGTCAAATTCGTTTGGCTGGGAGTTGAAGTCTTTCTTTAGCTGGGCCGGCTGCTCGGGCGGTTTCATTAACCGCTGATGCTGGGGCTTGAAAATCCTATGATGGGATGCATGGGGGAGAATATTCGTTTGATGAGAAGACCTGTATGTATGGACGTTGTGGATAAAGAGGATTTAGGCGGTAGGTTCAAAGATTTTCTTTTCTTCTTTCATTTTTCCTCCCTCCCAAAACTCGAACCTCCGTTGAAAGAACTAACCTTGACTTTTAGAGCGCGTAATCGAAATCGAAAATACTCTTGAATGATCATAACGACAAGTAGAGAAAGGAGACTCCCGGCTGCTGGTTTTGTACCACCACTCCAAAAGTAACGGCTTACTCCCTGCAAATTGAGCTGTGGGAAATCGAACCAATTAGGCTGGTCCCTAGAGAGAGCGGCTCATAACCTAAATGTCGGACCTTGTCGTGGGTCCCCTGCAACCTTTATTTTTGGGGTGGGTGGGGGATAGAGAGGATCCAGGAACACTTGTTGAGGCTATTAATAAGTACATGAAGATCGAGGGGGGCATCTCGTTGCCGCGCGAAGGATGATCACTTGTTAGGCTTCTGCTTTGATGTACTACCCAGGTTGTTTGGGATCGGATCTCGGGACCATAGGGGTGTGGCTGCTGCTGTTCCATTTGGATCGACAACGTCAGGAGCGGTTGGCTCACAATGTCCGTTTTTAGAAATGGGCGGAAGCGCCGTCGCAGTACCAGGGGCAACTTGTTCAGATGGCATGGGAGGGGAGGGGGAACAAACGTCTTTAGTGATGCCGAATCCTGCAGCACATGGAATAGCCCATCCATGCCATTATTTACGGTTGTTGCCGCCTCTTCGTTTTTCTTCATTTCTGTAATGCAAACCGATGAATCATGGTATGAAGAGTTTTTTTTTTGTATCGCTATAAGAGAACCCCTTCGAGGGCGGCAACTTCTGGATGTCCTAGATACCAGACAACGGTTTCTTCTTTCTTTCTCGTTGATGTCCTAAGCAGATTAGGCATATATCCCTAGTTCACAGTCTTATTACACATACTTAGCCATGGTCCTTCAGTCTCTTATCACAGTTGGCCTCATGGCTGCTGCCACCGCACTAGGTGCTTCCCTCCCGGGGGTCTACGTCAAGAAAGATAACTTCGGCTGCGACGTACAAGGTACGGATGAAGACAGAGCTATTCATCAGCAATTTGCCATTGCAGAGGCTAAAGCTGGCAAGAGCGGCAAAAGAGAAATACCAAATATTGTTGTCGATACGTATATGCACATAATTACGGCGTCGAACAACGGCACGCATGGCTTCATCAGTGTAAGTTCTTATGGGGAAAATATAATATTCTATATTCTCGTGCTGATTCGTTATGTAGGAAGATGTCGTTATGAAGCAACTTGCAGTCTTGAACGATGGATACAAAGGCGCCGGCATCTCATTTGCCCTCAAGGACGTAAACAGAAAGCTCAACAGCACCTGGGCCAATGAAATAGACCTCCCTACCATGAGACGCACGCTCCGACAGGGCACCTACGCAGACCTCAACCTGTACTTTGTTCCCAACATGACAGTCTTTGGATACTGTACCCTGCCATTGGTTGCGGAGAAGGGAACGTCTGCCTTCTTCGAAGACGGGTGCACTGTCCGCTCCGATACTGTGCCTGGGGGGGATGCGCGGAATTACAACTTGGGCAAGACGGCTGTTCACGAGGTTGGCCACTGGTTTGGCTTGTTGCATACATTTGAGGGCGGCTGTACGGGGCATGGGGATATGATTTCGGATACGCCGGCGCAGAAGAGTCCGACGACCGGGTGTCCTGTGGAGCGGGATTCGTGCCCGAGTGAGCTGGGGCTTGATCCTATTCATAATTACATGGATTATTCATACGAGTATGTATAGCCCTTTCCCTTCTCGTTCATGACTGTGTTATAAACGCAGGTTGTTTTTTGGGGTTTGCATGACTGACTTGGTGGGTAATAGTTCGTGTTATGATGAGTTCACGACAGGACAAATGGATCGAATGAGCAGCTTTTGGAACAAGTATCGTACCGGAACGAAATAGCGTAGTATTGATATCTGATATATACTATTGTAGTTCTTACTTTTTTGGTGATTGGCGTTTAGAGTAGTATGGGGTGTTGTGGCTGGCTACAGGATCCGAGAGAAATAGATAAAGAATAAGAAAAAAATGGGAAGGGATTAGACAACTCTGATAGACATGATAGATACGCGGTGGTATAATACATACTTGGAGTATTTGCTCACACTAGGGCGTTGTATTTGCTAGGCTATGCGGATATGGTATTATTTTTGGTCTTTTATTGCTAGTTAGAAGCCCTTCCTAGGTTGATGTTGAGACCATGATAGTGAGATAGTCCTAATGAACTGGATAAGACTCTGTCTTTGAGGTAACCGACCCTTAAGATTGGATAATCGCACGTTGATTGTTAGCGCAGCATCAACGGAATAGTTGGGGTTCATTGCGATTCTCTTTGTCTATTTCGAGATCAGTGCTTCTGAATTTTGAATTCGTCTAGGTTGAGGCCGGAGCTCTTAATACTGAATGACCGGTAGACTTCTGTAAACCTATCTGATTGAGTGGTGTACAGGAGTCAAGTATATACTATGTTTGAGATACGAAAACGAGTAACAAAGCGAGCATCAAATCATCCTGTTCTCCATTTAGACCATCCTTTCTACAAAGTACGCTAATCTATCTCCACTACAAGCCGTTTGATCTCCCTTACCCATATGTCCTTCAGGACTTGTAAGTCACCTTTGAGATATTGCACATCCAGTTCGTCTCTTGGTGCAAGATCGGGTCCGAAGTTTCTATTATGTTTCGGTATTAGCTTTTTGTTTGCTCTTAGACTCCTTGGCGATACCAGATACCTTAGATACCTTGCCTAATGACGATCTTTGAGCAAAACCTATATTTGAATGGTCAACCTCGACTGCAATACCCGCCTCATCTCCCACCCTGACTACCATAGCGACGCAGAACTCTATAGTGATTCCCCATTTCGTTAGCATAGAGTCGCAGCCTCGGTGTATCAAATGACTTCAGAATTAGGTATTCGGGTTATGCATAAGGTCGGGTTTTATATGACGGCCGAGAACAAGATTTCAGATATACTTCTAGAATTCTTAAGTATATGTCGATTTACATCATTTCATCCCCGACTAAGACATGGAAAGGGGATAGAAAGGCATATTAGATGGAAGCTCTGGAGATCTGCACGCTATTTTTGAACACCTTTGTGGACGCTAGGCTAAGTATTTATAATCATCATAGATGCATTATATGCATTCCTAAATGTATCACGGACACTACCACCTCTGCCTGACTTTGTAGCTAATGCAATTGACTTTAATAAAAATCACAGCGCAACTAAAATCAAAGAACAACGGCGCCTTAGAACCTCCACCGCGTTCCAACCCAGTGAAACCGGCCTTGAGCCTGATAACCTCAATACTAGCTTCTCAAAATTTCGGGTTTTGAAGAATAAGTCGATTCTAAAAAGGCGGAAGAAGCTGAAAGAAATGCAATCTATAAATACCGACCAGCCACTCATCCGACCCAGTAGGACGATGACTGTGGACCTTGAAATAGCTATAGGTGGATCACGAGTTTGTCAAGGATTTGAGCATGAATTCAAATCATAACCGCTGGAAATATCTTATGAATACAAATCATAGGATGTCACAAAACCTTTTCGCTATGATGGGGTTCCGCACTGAGAAGCGCGACATGTCATGTCGTCTTTGGTATGTTACTCTTGGAGACGCTAAAAGGGGGAAGAGTTCTCGCTTGAACAGCAACTCCTAGGTTCATTGTATATGTTCATGCTTTCAAGGTTTTTGGTAAATTAATGTTCTTTCTAGCTAAGACAGCATACAAAAGGTTATAATAGTGAATGATAAAACATGGTTCTTTGTTGGGGTGCATTGAACAATATTATTCGAATGGTATTTGAACTCATACTCATGTCATTTTTGCTCTTTAAAATGAAGAAAATAAAAGCCACAACATACTTTCGTGGATATTGCTTTTGAATCACTATTCATATAATCCAGAGTAGATGTAAATTCTTGGGCGTGTTCCTGACTTTGTTGTGTATAATTACCCGTTCCTCGCTTGTATAAGGAACCAAAATAAGCTGAAGGCAGCATGGCTCCCAAAAAAGTCGACGAAAATACCGAGATCAAACTTCTCATGCATAGCACTGCACGTTCTATGGTGCAGCTTATAAACGATCTAGGATTCGACTCCGACTCCCTCAAGAACGAAAAAGAGAAGCCATCAGGCCAAGGTTTTCAGAATGCGAGCAAGGTCTATGCCTGCTACATTGATTTGGTGGAACATGTTGAGAGACTGCAAAATGATATAGAAGACATGCAGGCCGCGAAAGTAGGGTCTTTGTCTGATATTGGAAAAGAAAGCTCAGCGAGATATAGGGAATCTGCTGGCCATACGGTGATGGAGTCTGAATCTACAGCCACGAAGCCAACAATAAGGGGGCGAGTTCGAAAGGGCTGCCATGGCTGGTCTAAGACAAGACGTCGACACAAGAGTGGCAAATGAGCAGCAGCATCGCTATGTAAAAGATTAGCATATCCTATATATGTTTGTATACTTCATATTACTGCTAGATTTTATAGGGAAGCCTAAAGATTCCGATTGTAGGATAACTTTGATCGCTCGTGGTCAAAACTGATATTTCATAGCGTCTGGGTTCATCTATGATACGTAAAAGACGGAATGAGATAGGGTCTAGGCTATTAATAAAGCCACCTCGTAATTAAAAATAATGAGCACGAGTCTTCTATTACGTTTTATCTCTCTGGTTGTTCGAGTGAAAATAGTCGTAAGCTTTATAATATAATAGCTGCGAAAAAACGAAAAAACAAAAAAAAAAAAAAAAACAACAACCAGAGAAAGTGTAACAACAGACCAAGATGCAGTCTTGTTGTAACTATTATTCTAATCCATGGGATATCACCACCGCCACCCCATCAGTAACGGCAGCCATGTCTTCGTTTCTCACATGAAAGGTCCTCCCCTGGCGATGTGTAAGCAGCAGAAATTAATTAATCGTTAGGCACTGCCCATGGGCTGTGTTTACCCCTCAACAGCTATAGGCTCTCCTTAGTGGGTGGTGGACAGACGTACCCAATGGAACCAACTGCATGACGTTACAAACAGTGAGGCACGCTGCCACCAACTCTAGAGTCTAGACAGCCAAAATATTATCTTCTCATCTTGACTTTCTTTCCATTAACCCAAACACACCGTTTGATCGCCTATCGACAGTAGGCGGTGATCTGGTAGAATCAAACTTTTGGTCCGCTGGCACGGATATGATACAACGTGCCGCTTTAGCCTCGATTAGTGTGCTTCCGCATCTTGCCTGGCCGTCTGCTGCTCCAGCCGCCGCTCTCGCCAAAATGACAAAGGTCAATCTTAGTCCCGATCCCGAAGGTTACCTCTTCTCTATCTCCAGCTTTCGATACATCGCACCGCATGGCAGCATCTCGGAATCAAAGGACTTTTCTTTCTCCAAACCCACACCGTTCTCACTCGTTACTGTTTTCTCGACCGGCAAGGATGACAGGGAGATTACAGTAGACTGGGTACGAGAACGAGTCGAAAAGTACAAAGCCATCGACGATGTCTTTCACGAAGCGTTCCTCTCTAGCGTGGTATTCCATGGCCCTCATGATGTTGAACTAACCTCACAAGCAGAAGAGTACCTTGCGTCCCTTGGAACTTCTCGAATACTAAGCAAATCATCGCTGGGGCTTCTACCTGGACCATATGCCCTCGTCAAGCAAGAGCTACGGGAGGTATGGAGGCTCATTGATGATTCAAACGGTACCTGCGTGACTACACTAAAGCCAGTGAAATCAAGGTGAGAAGCAGAATATTTATCTTGTTCTCTTATATTCCTGGATAAACTTGCTGATCCGGCAAAATTCTCGACATGTGTAGCCAGCCAGACTCGTTTGACCCGCTCCCTCTGGGCAGCTCTGATGGTCAATCCCTTAGCTTTGCCGTTCCATCTCGAATCAGAACTCAAGCAGCTAGTGATTCTCCTCTTGCAGGCTTTCGCGTTTTGATCAAGGACAACATTCACCTCAAGGGAATCAAGACATCGGTTGGCAACCGTGCTTTTTACGAAACATATCCACCCCGGACTGAATCAGCTGAATGCACACAGAAAATCATGGATCTTGGTGCAGTAATTCTCGGAAAGACGAAATTGAGCTCATTTGGCAACTGGGAGGAGCCCACAGAGTACATAGACTACCAAGCGCCGTGGAATCCACGGGGAGATCGATATCAGTCTCCCGGGGGGAGCAGCTCTGGGAGTGCCGCTGCCATTGCAACATACGACTGGCTTGACATTGCCATCGGTACGGACAGTAAGTAAAATACTTGATTCCTCTGAGGACTAGATTTATGAACATGTGGTGCACAGCTTGGGGTAGCGTAACTCGTCCTGCTCATTGGTGTGGGTGCTTTGGTCTGCGACCCAGCTTTAACGCCGTTTCCGCCAAAGGCATAGAGCCTTATGTCGGGTGAGTACCATATCAGTTTGTTTCAAAGAGAAAGCTTATAATGGTAGATCATGGGACGTGCCCGGAATTCTGGCCAGAGACTTGCAGAAATGCAAAGAATTTGCGAACCAGTGGCTGGATACAGATGCACTGAATGTGGATAGCAAGGTGTGCCCGCTTCTCTTGCATTTGTCGACAATTCTAATCAAGTCTCTTTGCAGCCCTTCTCATCGGTTATATGGCCAGTAGATTTCTGGAACATCATTAAATCTGAGCAAAATGACATTGCCAGAGGATTTGCAGATGCGATGGCCGCAGACCTTGGCGTGAAACTTGAACAAGTATCCTTTGAGTCGGCCTGGGAGAAATCATCGCCTCCAGAGGCCAATGGACTATCACTACCCGAATTTATATGCCCAGTAAGTAATTAATGGATGTTACAAGCTAAGGAGCTAATTAATACAATAATAGGCGACAGCTGCGTTGGCGTACGATGTGTATCACAACAGTGACGATTTTCGTGCTCGACACTGGGACTTGTTCAACATGGCACCATACACGACGAGACAAAATGAAAGGCTTTGGTGAGTGACTCAAACATGCCCGGGTCAAATACAGAGACATCGCTGTTTCTCACACAGTAACAGGTCCGTTGGGAAAACATTATCCAAAGCTGAAAGGGATGATGGTTTTGCACGCATTGCACTCTACAGCAACTGGTTTCGCAATACAGTACTGGCTGGGGTGCACGCTAATGCTCTCGTTATTCTCCCTCTTGAGTCGACTGGTCCAAGGTATCGAGATGAATTCCCCGAGTGAGTCCCTAATGAACTTTCAACGATGAAGACGAAGTAAGCATTGACAATCACTAGCTTTAAGCGACCGCCTCAGGATGGTATTAATGCCCTAGCCCTCGCTCCAGTTGTCAAATCGCCGGTTCTATCCGTACCAAGTAAGATTTACAAAAAAACCCAGATCATCCATCAATTCAGGACTGACTCAGAAAATAGTTGCAGAGATACCCTATCATTCTAGCGTGACACAACGGGAAGAAAAACTACCCTTCTCGGTGGCAATCATGAGTAGTCCAGGCACTGACCTTACACTCATTAATACTACAATCGATATATTGAAGAAACTTGGGATCCCTACCATCCTCAGAACTGGTTCTTCTATGTACGACTAGGTCACTTATGAGAAGATGATTACAAGTTGTCGCTGGGACGAGATGTCTGTTATTCGACGCATTACGTGCACAACACATGCCTTTTCGTTAGTTATTGTAATAAACGTCTGAAGCTACTTAGGCTACTATGCATGACTTGGGTGTTACGGTCATAATTGCCTTGGCTCACACCGAGATGTCCCCTCAGTCAAGCCGCTCGGGTTGTGTGACTCTTTCTGACCCAGATGACGGAAAAATATCAAGGTCAGCAAAGACCTTCAATTTTTCACGGAATTATGGACGATTGGTCTGGAGATACTGCAACTGTAACTTAACCCCGAAAATATTGATGCAATAACTCTTATCTTGCCCCGCATCATCATCGATGAGCTGCCGCAGAATCACGATGAGGCGACCAATCCTGCGATCTGAACCCTCAGCAGACATGGCTGAAATCACATCCTGCATACGCGAGAATAAATTATGTCTGACATGATGTGTCACAAGATGAAAGCGGCTCTGTTTGCGCCGTATCTTCCCGCATCCAGGAGTAAGAGGGTGTGCTCACCTTTGTGGCAACTGGTCGGCTGCGGGGACAGGTGCGCGAACCAGCAAACAGTTTTAGCCCAAGAGGATACTATCAATGTAGCCAAAGACGGTTCTAGGGATTTTGCTTGACATCAAGTTTGATATGGTATTTGCCGTCAGGTTTGTTGCAGGCTCGTAAGATTGTCGAAATGGCTCCATCAGCGAAAAACGAGACAAATGATGACACCAGCGCGATGCAAAGCAAGTACAAAAATCGAAACTGATGAGACTGTGACTAACATCTTTGTATTCAGGGAGTGAAGACGGAGTCGTCCACTCCCACATGTACTACCTCGAACGGTCTTTGCTCTACAATGTGGAAAAGCCATACAGCATGCGATACATGCCTGAAGAGAATATCCCCCAGAGCAACTATAAGAAGATAAAATGTCCTATGACGGTACAAAGTATGCGAGATCCTAGAGAAGGTCCATTTTTATTGAACGAATGCGGCTTTCAGGTCGTGGAGTTGGATTCTAAGCTCTCGTACGACGAGTTTTGGGACAATGACAAAGTTCAACAAGTGTATCTCGAAGAAGTGAAGCAAACACTAAAGAGGGAACTTGGAGCGAAATATGTACATGTTTTGGACTATGCTGTAAGTCATGGATATAATTTTATTATTGTATATTCATGGTGCTAATTGGGAGGTCAAGGTCAGAAAGAGGCATGAGGCTTTTCCAATATCAACGGGAGAAGAGTATCAGTATGACCAGCCTACTGCGCTGGCTCACATTGGTAAGCATAAAAAAACTCGCATCTCAGACTATAGATTACATTTAACAAGGGACCTAGATTTCACCATTCAAGAGGGAGAGCGAATAACTAAAGTGCTATTCGGAGAACGGGCAGATGAGGTACTGGCAGGACGCTGGCAAGCGATCAAGTGAGCCACTCCCTCTGTTCGCTGGATTTGATGTTCTTGCGGCTTAGCTGACATGTGGCCATCTATAACATAGTATTTGGAAACCGATCAAAGGTCCGCTGAATGACTGGCCCCTCGGTGTATGCGACGCGCGATCGCTAGACTTTGAGCACGACACAGTCGCCGGCGACATCGTCTTTGACGACTTTGTGACGGAGAACTTGCAGATCTATAATAGTTCAAACTTGAAGTGGTTTTATCTGCCCGATCATAATACATGGGAAGCCATGATGTTCAAGAGCGCAGACAGTAAGGAGAGCGAGGCACCAGGCAAGTTTCCCACCACTCACTCCCCCCCTTGGATGTATTTTTTTTCTTTCTGTTTTAACTAAACTAACTTTGGCTTATACTTTTTTCGAAAAGCTTGTGCGCATTCTGGATTTTTTAATCCAAATGCGAAAAGTGGGGAGTTGCGGGAGAGCTTGGATTGCAGATGCTTTGTGTTCTTTGCAGACCTGGATGAATACCCGCCTGTGGTGGGCGATGTGTTTCAAGCGAAGACACATATTTTGTAAGTGGAATTATAAGCTTGTGATGAAGTTGTTTTCCGTACATGTATTCAATAAATTATGTCTCTTTTTTTCTTCAGTATCTTCTCGACGGCATCGCTTCCCTAGTTTGTTCATGATTCTCTCCGCTTCTCGTAAAGTGTTCCCACTTCAGCTGGTAGTTTCTCAATAGGCGACCACATAAGAAACACCCTCGATTCAATGCTCTCTCTTGGCTCGGAATCTCGAGGAGCAAGCCGATTTGGGAATGAGCCATGCGGGCATGCTACCAATAATATCTATCCTTAGAGTTGCCATGCCAAGCGGATATATGAAGTTGGGAAATGTGCAACAAACTTACGTCCAGCAGCGGTTTCATCCGAGTCTGTACACTTGAAAAGCAGCGTCTCTGATTCCTTCATCTGGCTAAAGTAGTACCAGGCCTGCTCTTCGTGGAAATGTATCAGGGTGTTTTCGTAGGCCCACGCTGGGTAGACGGCATCGGAGATTTGTGCGTCGCGAACTTGATTGAAGGTGCGGCTGTCGCAGACGGCAAGTGGCCAGTCGAATAATGGCCCTTTGAGGGGTCGCCACGCACTGCAGTGATGCCAAGTTGAGATGGTGTCAGCAGAAAGCGAGCAGGCATTTTAGGTAGGTTTGTAGCTTGAAAGACTTGCTTGATTATGAGCCATCGGTACTGCAGGATTTTACTGGCTTGATCTCCGTAGAGAGTGTTTAGCATGTTGATACCTTCATTGTGAGAAAAGTCTTGAGCAAAAAAAAAGTCAGTTTGCTATCTCTTCGTAAAAATAATAATAATTGTGTTGATTGATGCCAACGAACCAATATGCACCAACGCCGCAGGCTGCTGGTTTGTGTACTCCGCACCCGTAGATACAGGGAATGTTGGGTGACGTCGTCGGACCTGAAAGCGCTGCTTCGTAAGTAATTTTGTCAAATATCCAACAAATGGTAGGTAGAAGTCAGTATCATAAACATACAGCATAGTCAATAACTCGAGCGTGGGGAACATGAAACAATTCCTTAAGATGCGCTTCAAGCTCCTTTACATAGAATTTTTCAATCATCGCGGGGTCTGAAAAACTACTATAGGTTAGTTGTGTCGGAATTGATGTTATGGTAAACCCATGTTGTTCAATTGTCGGTTGATATTGACGAGCATCGCGAATTTTGAGTTGCCTTTTCTCGATGACGAGGTTGGTGCGTAGAGTGCCATCTGGTGGTTCGAAACGCAGACTGTATGGCTTGACGGTGTCATAAAGTGTAGATCTAGCGAGAAAGGCCAGCTCAGTGTCGATGATGTGAGACATGGTGGTGAATGATATGTACGGTGGAAGGTTGATATTACGGAATGGGACATGCTTTAGGGAGATGATGTTGGTTAAATATGGGTTTTTTTTTCAATTGATTGTATCGATTTTTCAATTGTATATTTGAATGCATTCTACTCAAGAGATATAGTTTCCTTGTAGATGAAGAAAGCCCATCTACGTAGTCGCTAATCCGCTATGTAAATGCCGCAACTACCGTTCTTCACTTCGACTGCTCTGGTGTCATCTTAATCGCAACTCCACTTGTAAATCCTCCGATCACAACATTCTGGCCTTTTTGAGCCCCATGGCTAAGACCTGTTGGTTTGGACTTTGGGGTGCCTGCTGCGTTGCGGGCGAGCCATCCAGCTTTCCAAGGTTGAACCTTCTCGGGTTTTCCAGAGTCCATTTTGGAAAAATTTCTATCATTCATCTGATTAGTTTTGTATTTCTGCCTCACTTTACTATAATTCACAGGGCATACCGTTTCTAGCGTTTGATATCTAGTGTTGATATGATGGTCAATCCCTGCTGTGAGTTGCTTAGGAGGTCGAGATGATAGCCAGAAGATTAAACAGGTCGGGTCAAGACAAGTTATTTACCATTCGAATTGATCCCTAGTCATGCGCTTTTTCTCTCGATTGCCTTCATTCTATGCTGTGATGATGGGATAATCTCCGTCTACCTCTCATCTGACGCGATTGGGAGCATATCTCCCACTCCGCATGCAGTAGTAGACCAATAGCTGCTCAAGTGTATCTGCGACCCGTGCTCTTCCGCGAGCCTCATGAAGGATCTCACATCCGACTGGTCATGTCAGCTCCGGTGGCTTAGTTGCCTTGTCTGCCTGACTTCCGCGAGGAGAAATTCGGCTGTGTGAATGTGTTATCTATGTGGTCTGCTACGCACTGCGACCACACAACCAATTAACGTGTATTTGTGTGGACGCCTTGGCAGCCTGTTCCAACAAATGGCATTTAGTACATCCCCTTTCACCTCTTGAAGTAAAGTTTCTCTCGCCGCCGTCGCATCAATCTATCCAGACCGCAGCACATCGTGGACGTTTTGAGCCTCATGACGCCAACCCCCCGCTAGTCTTCTCCGGCTGCCGCCGGAAGCGGGCCGCTGTGGGTTGCTCGGGCACACGGATGGGCCTAGTTGGATATAGTGAGCGGGGTAGTGCATTTGAGGCTGACGCCTGATATTAATGGAAACACCTCATTTGCTTAGCATCGAACTCCACCGTCTTCTATCACTTACATGGGATAGTGCTCCGCACCAGTTACACCTATGTCAGGGTTCGCGTAATATCTGCGCGAGGGCTTAGCGGCGCATTTTATCTTGAAGAAAGGATCATCAGGATGGTGACCACGATGAGGGAGCCTTTGGGGCCAGACTACGACACAACAGTGTTGGCGAGCGCCGTCTCACCCTTCTGTTCTACGCCCTCGGCGAAGCTCAACCACTCTTATCCACATCTGGGTCGTAACGTTGAGAAACAAGGAGGGCCAGTAAGCACGACATACTTATGAAAATCTGCCTACGGCCGACCTCCCGAATGAAATATGCCTCATTGGTAATCTGAGCACAGCCTCCATGCGAGTTAGCAGTTCACACAATCATGCTTAGCCCAATATTTGGCCCTGTAAGAGAAAACCATCATATTGGAGGCCTTGAGTAAGTGCAGCCATCGAGCGATTCACTATGAGGCTGTGCATTTGGTACTGACAGATCTTGCCCCAGCATTGTAGTTGTCCCTGCCATAGGGTTAAACCAACCGTCACAGTGGGTTGATTCGACTGGCGCATCATGGCTTCAGAAGCTTGCTGAGAATGTTGGGTCCGAGACAATTGTATGGCAGTTTTCACATAGCCTTGATCGTCAAGGTTCCTTGGCACAACAGCTTCTGCTAGAAGGGCATGGCTTAGTGGAGGCGCTGCACAGTCACTGTATTCAGAATCCAGTAAGTGTTGAGTTCACGTCGCGACGGATAAGTGTGTTTTAACGAAAAGAATAAAAGCAGAGAAAGTTTCCCATCGTATTTGTATGCCACGGTACTGGTGGATTTATCCTCAAAAAGGTAATTTGAGATCCAAATACGTCAGACGAGGGTACCCTAACTGTTGATAGGCGTTGTGTATTTGCCGAGATCAGGCCTTTAGACTTCTGCCTGTGATAGATGTGGTCTCTGGATTTGTATTCTTAGGAGCACCACACCTTGTTGGAGACGTGGAAGATGCGAAACGGACCTTTGATCACCTTTTAAAGTGTCAGAACAAAGGAATTGGACGCAGCGTGTCCAGCAAAGACGACGTTGAAGAGCTCGTCCGGATCTGCAGATCCTTTGAGCTTCTCAATCTTTTAGCGCCAGTGGTTTCGGCGTTCGAAAGTAAAGAAACTTTGACCACTTATAGTCGCTTCTCGAAATTTCGCAGTAAAGGTCGTGGACAAATGGTGAGTCAATCTAATTTTCACAATCATCGTATTGGCTATGCTCAAAATCTAAACCGAGTTAGATCGTAACTGCACCAATAGCCACCTTGAAGGCGGAGGGCGAAGTCATAGTCGATAGTGAGTCGGATCATTTTGAGATCTGCAATGTGCCCGTTGGTGGTCCCGTCTTTAAGGCATCCCAGGACTTGGTCAGGAAGGTCATGGCCCACGCGCCACAAAGAATAGCTGAGGCAAACCAGCCATGTAAGGCTTCCTCGTGGTAACTTAGATGAAGTTCACGATGCTTACATTCGCTCAGACCCTGTGCCGTTGGCGCTGAAAGATGATACCCTTCGGAGTGCAAGCACTGCAGGGTGGACAAGGGTGGAAGACCAATTATCGGAGAAAATCTCAGAATATGCCTCCACTCCGATATCAACTTCTCGTCGAGTTGCAACCGGGCAATCTTCAGGAAGCTCATTCGAATTTGTGCCTGCTGAAACTGCTCTGGAGATCACGTCCCGAGATCCCATTTTGCCATGCTTCATGCTCGGCACACGTTGCAAACCTACGCAATTTATAGGAAGAGAAGACGTGCTACGGGAAATCGACCATCATCTGCACCCGAAACTGGCGAATACCAGAAAATCCGAGACGCCTAGTCAGTTGCGCTCCTTTGCAGTCTGTGGACTTGGAGGTATGGGCAAGACTGAGCTGGTAACGGAGTACGCTTACTCCCGACGGAAAGACTTCGAGGCGATTTTCTGGCTGAATGCTGATAAAGCGGAAATTCTTGCAGCAAATTTCGCACAAATCGCAATACAGTTAGGGCTTGAAGTCGATGAATCTCCAGACTATGCTGCAAGTCGCGACATTGCCATGGCATGGCTTTCTGAGCCACTGAAAAAGAGCTCAGAACCCGACACACCTGAGAATACAGTGAACTGGCTCATCGTTTTTGACAATGTGGACAACTTGGATGTGCTCTCTGAGTATTGGCCCAAACTTGGACGAGGCTCCGTGCTTGTCACTAGTCGAGATCCTCTTGCGAAGAATAATATCTTTGTGGACGATGGCATCAATTTACCTAGACTCTCGGGCCCAGAATCCGAGGCATTGATGCAAAAACTGACTCAAGTAAAAGCAAGCAACTTTCAGAAACAGGCCCTCTCTACGATTGCAAAAAAGCTAGATGGACTGCCACTAGCAATTAAACAGATGGCTGGTGTATTCAAAGATTTAAGACTTTCATACACAGACTTTTTGAGGTATTTCGAAGATGAGGGAATAGAAAAGATATTCGAGAGGCGAATGGACCTCGATAATGACGAAGAAAGCCAGTCGCTGACAACATTCTGGAATTTGGACCGACTGTCTCCAAATACCAAGGCCCTACTTCAAGTACTTTGCCTCTTGGACCCCGATGAAATACCGGAATATTTCCTAGTAGACAAACGTGGTGAGGTTCTACTTTACAGTTATCCGAGATCAACAGATGAGTATTTCAGAGCTAGGAAGGAGCTGATCTCTACCTTTCTCATCAGCCAAAGCGAGGACCAGAGCAACATCTACCTACATCGCCTAGTCCAAGACACTGCAAGGGGAATGATGGACCAAGAGGGATTAATGGCAGCGACCCAGTCCGCTCTTAGTCTCATGATATCTGCCTGGCCGTTCCAAAACATGAAGGAGCATCACTCCGTGGCGAGATTCACCAGGTGCGAGGCTCTATTCCCCAGCGTGCTTCGCCTGAGGAGTGGAGTAGAATCTTTGATCCAGGAAAACCCAAATTTCCATCTGGACATTCGAGTTGCTCGATTATTCAATGATGTTGGATGGTACGAATAGAGTCCCACTGCGTTTTGGTTTTTTGTTTTCTCTTTGCGCGTGATGCTGACGTGACTCGCGGACTCCAGGTACATGTTTGAGCGAGGCTTACCAGAGGACACCAAGCCGTTCTGTGAACTCGGTTTACTTATTGGACATCGTCTCAAGAGCTCTCTTGGTGAGCAGGCTATCGAATCAATTCGCGAGAGCCACTCATTCTTGGGCATCGCTCTTGCAGAAACCAATGAACATTCTTTAAGCATGTCACACAAACAAAAGTGGCTGGACCTGCTTCTCGAGAGAAGAACTGACGGTGGACTTCTTGTCGAAGACTACGAACTAGGGTACGCTTACAACGAAGTTGGTGTGGCATACGGTAACGAGAATGCGCTTGACAAGGCTGTGGCTGCGTTTTACCGATCGATCAATGTCTTTCAAGGGCTAGATGATTATGATGACACCATGCTTGGGTGGCCGGAACCCAACTTAGGGTTCATGTACTGGCTTCAAGGGGATTTAGGGCAAGCTGAGCAAGCTCTCGTAGAAATTCTTGACATCCACGCAACGGCCTGGGGTGTCGATGATACCAAGTCTTTCAAGTAAGCATAATCACGAATGGCTTAACCCTAACTCTACTGACAAGGCGGTTGTAGGACCGGCAAGATTCTATACGGGATAGGAAACGTTCTGGAGTCTCAAGGCAGATTCGAAGAAAGCTTGGGATTTCACCGTCGCTGCCTTGAGCAGTTTAAAAAGGTGTTGGGAATGAATCATCATAGATTTGGCGACATATGCCACAGAATGGCTGGGCATTGTATGAGGCAGAGGCTTTACATAGATGCAGAGTATGTTTTCCTTCCCAATTAGTGATCTGGGCACCCATTTTCAGACAACTTCAGAACCACTAATGACGTGAAATAGGAGATATCTGGACATGGCAATTAGAATCTTCAACGCGCGGCCGTATTTGATGAATGAGCTTGCCAGAACTACATTTAAAAAGGGGAAATTGTATCGCTTGAATGGACTGAATGCAAAGGCAGACCAAGTCTTTGCGAAAGCGTATGAGCTGAGGAAGGCATTAGTGCCATGGGATAGTCGACATGTCGAGCAGTTAACAGAAAGGGATTTTGATAACCTGGTGGCATTTTGGTCTAGATAGGTGGTTTTGTTGCTGTCAGAAAAGCACAGCTCTAAAGCTATCTACTGTTGTTTAAAGGTCTACACGAGCAAATTAGTATATATATGAGTGTAGTTATTTTACTAACGGATTTAAATATCTCAGAGTTCAATTTATTGTTATTCTTCTTAACTTGTATCTACTACAAAGCATTACACTGTAGGCCAAACAAGGCAGCAGGATGAGCCAAATACTCGCAATTGTGCGAACTACCCATCATGCTTCCGCGGCATCAGCTGCGCCAGAACATGATGAGTTATCTCCAGGCTGCCTCTCAATTCGGTCTATGGGCTTGTCCTCAAGCCCCAAAATCCTCCCGGAGTTCCAAGGTTCTATGTGGCCAAGAACCAGGCTGTCTCTCCAGTGGCAAACAGCTATTCCAACCCCCTATAGGCATCCATTACCTAGCGCTTCCTGTGGCGCGGTCATTGCGGGCAGGGCTGCACCGGTGAATCAAATTCGATCGAGACTAGGTTACCAACAGTGTACATGCATTCAATGGAGTGAGGCTACAGCGAGTCGCTCGGACAGCAGGCCCGTGGCTGTGGGCGTAGCCGCGTCACCCGTTATGTAAAAGCAGCCGACTACTAGGAAGTCCAATTTAGTTGCCCTATATCTCTCTAGTGAGAGGTTTAGCCCTTTCAATCAAGTCCATTCGAAGTTATCATTATATCTGAGATTTTTTCACGGGGCGCTGGCCTAGTTTTATAATGGCCATTGCAAACTTGCCGCTATTGCCAAGTATATCTAGTCAGCACTGGTTGAGATGAGTCTCCTACCACCGACCCCCAGCACCAGTGGAAAGCTGGCGGTGGCCTCACAGCAGAAACAAAGCAAGAAGCGCAAAGCCAAGTCCTTGACGAAGATATGTAAGTCAAAAAGAAACCCTCTCCCCCAGGTGACCCATCAAATTTAAACTATTTTTCGGGGTTGGGTTGCTGCTAAATACTGTATATCATGGGCGCTTTGTATAGTAACACCAACCGAGTATGCGCAAACTGTTCACAACTTTGCTCGTTTGGAGAGCGGTGCTGGTCGAAACCATGGTGCTTTGGCAGACTTTCTCAACAGCCAACCGAGTTCAATAAACATCTTTCCACAGGAGTTTACCGTAGGGGAGGATCTCATAACCCTTTATCCTCTCAGAGTTGGGGGAAGCCAAAGTCGGGAGACGAGCCATTCGACCTCGTCAACGTCGCCCTCGCCTTCACCATCACGAAGAGAGGCGCAGCAGCAGCAGCAGCAGCAGCAGCAATATGAACCTTTGGAAAGCGACTACGTGGACCAAGAGCCTGCTGACGAAAGGCATTACGGCATTGTAAAGTCCTATACATTTATTGACCCCGAAGAATTCTACCGCTATAATTTGGGAAAGGACCCAGAGAGCTGCATCATCTTCCTCCGAGGCTTCTTACCCGCAAGATGGATCAATAACATCGGCGCCAGATATAAAGTCGACCCCGAGTTTTTTTGCCGTCATCTCAATTTCAGGCCCGTCGACGACACTTCCAATAATTTCTCTATTCCTGCGCTACCCTCTTCGTCATGGCACCTCATTGAGCTGCCAGTCATGAGACTCGGATTCCGCGATGTGCCAACAGGGACGCTACGGTCAGACAGGATTGGTCAACTCAGAACAGAAGGGGCTAAAGAGTTAATCGAGCATCACCACACTGTCTCAAAGCTATCATCATCCGGTATGATGACGGGAGAGACCATGGTCCGAGACTTTTATGTCTTTGATGAGGCTCACTTTGTGATGGAGCAGCGTATATCTATTTGCTTGCAGCTCACAGACGACAGAAAGACCTTTAGTTGTAAGTGGGGTATAGTCTTGAAGCTGTGGATTTTCTCCCCGTATGTACAGTAGACTAATCTGATATCTGTAGTGCTTGTCTGGCTTGACTCGGGAGTGGAAGCTAAAAGGACTCCTCCTGCGCCCTGGACTGTCAAGTCTCCGTCATCTTACTATCTCCCCGTTATCCGACATAAGCCTAACATTGCTCTGAAGCCACATCTATTTCAGCCCAATACGTCAAACGAGATGGTGCCGCCAGACCCTTTGGCTCGTCAGGTGTCTCTTGCAAACCTTCCCGTTGACTACGGACGTTCCCTGCAGCCAAATGTCAAGGCTCGCGACGCATTCTACAGCCTCACCGAAATCTTCCAGTTCGCCGCCAGCTCGCAGCAGTCATTCCTAAACCTTGTAGACGTTAAGCTCGATAGTTACACGTCACAGGACCGAGGGAAGGAATTTGAAACGCTGCCACACCTTACATACACCAAACAGGTCCTCTACCGCCAGATTCAGAAGATTAAGCGCGTTCTGGAAAGCATTGAGAACGCTCGCCACCATAACTGGCCCAAGGACAGCACCAGGAGGGGCGGTAAAAAGGCAAATGATACAGCGCAAAGCCTGCAGCAGGATTTTCAGCACCTCCTAGATTATGCACAGATTCTTCACACTCGCGCGACCGAAGCCATTCAAGTGCTCATGTCCAGCATATCCATTGCGGAGACCCAGACAGCCAGGAGTCATGCCCAGCGAGTTGGCAAATTGACCTTTCTCGCATTTATATTTGTTCCGCTTGGGTTCACCACGAGCTTTTTCGGCATGAATGTTAAACAACTGCAAGGAGATGTTGGTATATACTGGTGGGTAGTGTCTTCTGTTTTGGTGACAGGCGGAGCGGTTACCATGTTTTACATGGATCTTCTAAAACCGTTCAGGAAGGCTTGGAGTTCTATTATGAGTATTCCTGAGCGTAACGCTAGTTTGAGAGGTGATAAATACGAGATAAGTTGATATTCGATCATTCACCGAGCTTCATGATCTCGCTCACTCGCAGCACTCCCCTTAAATCCAACGATATTACTTGTCGTGCCGATGACGAAGCCTTGTTTGACAATACGGCCGCCGCCGAGCTGCCTGAACCAGATTCGGCTGTGCTGGTTATATGAGAGCTTCAATGCTTGCTCTGTTATTACTTCAGTGTAAGCCTTAATCGCATCGCACTTATGCTTGATGAACCTGAGTGATAGCGTCTAGTGACAGGTATGATAAGAAAAATATTGTATATTAGAGATGAAGTGCATTAATTCCGAATTCCATATCCATTACATAGCTAGTTAGTTATTATTGGTTCAAAGGAGACTATGACCCTTTTCTTGTGATGGTTTCCGTCTTGGCAGCTATAATAGCGCTCTCCCGCCACTATAGCACTATTCACTAACTATAGCAATTTTCAGAAATTATCCATGGATAGCCCTTTTCAGTAACTAGAGCATTCTTCAACAACTATAGCGCTTATCTTATAAGATATATCTATTTCAAGCAAAAGTAAAAGAATTACCATGGCTGGCTGAGAACACGGAGGAGCAGCCCCAATATTTTAGGAGGACGAAGCTGCTGACATGCTGCCACAAAGCTGGATCATACCTTTCCTGTCGCGTGCCTCTCGTAAAAAAAAAGATTACATATCCTCAAGCGCCTCGTATGCTTACGATCCCTTCTCCAAGTCTCTAATACCCTGATCACAGATAATACATGATTCGCAACCATCGCCCAGTTTCTACCAACATTGCAGTTCTGAAGAACAACTGGACTAATAAGTGTACTAAACTCTGTACTACTTATTTATTGCTGACATACCTTCAAAGATCTACATTGCGAGTAGCAACAAATACTGAGTTATGCTGCTGCTTGTGAATATATGGAATCTGAGACCAAAAAGGTTCTGACTTCTACTTGTATAACCTCCATTTCTGTTTCATGAGCTTCCATTTGTCGTCTTCAGATTATTCGACGAGGGCACTATGCTACTATAGTGCTCTTTACATAACCTAATTTCCTCGTCAATCTCATTCGATGACACAATTTCCGGCTCAGGTGATGTCTGTCCAACAATAAATTTGACCTCATCATTGAGGTCAGCAACACGAGAGTACTGTGCGTTCCAGCACTTTGCTATAATCCTATCAATGGGGTCGTCTGGATCTGTAGGTGGAAAGATCCCATCCAGCAAGCGCTCAACCTGCTCCGGCCCTTCAAGCTCAGCATAAAGCCCAGAGCCTCGCGTCAAGAACCAAAAGACTGAACCTATAGCGAACTGCTCCGTGACTGGCCCCACAACGCCAAAGCTTCCACCTTCGGCGCGTTGTCTGATTGTCTAATGTATGGCTCATACCCTACTTCCAGATTGCCACCGATGGGGAGCGAATGATCAAAGTCGATTAATTTAAGATGATCATTACCATCGACCATGATATTTTGGGGCCTGATGTCGCCATGTGCATAACCTAGCTCTTCTAGGCAGGCGGCTGCCGAGACCAGCTCCAGCATCCACTGCTTCAATGGTTTGGGTCTGTTGACGAAGCTCATTCTATCATAGAGCGTCCCAAAAGCACGTAACTCGAGAAAACAAATGTCCTTACCAAGAAAGAAGCATTTGACGGTATGTTGAGATCCCGCTTTCTCGAGCAAATCGAGTATTTGCTGCTCATTTTGTAGCCTTGTATCCCCTGGTTCGAGAGGCACCTTGGCGACGATGCTGGGCGAAACCTGTAGAATGACAGAGTGGCCTCCAATATTATATACAGAGGAGCCGGCACAAGCTGAAAGTAGCTTTTCTATTAGCGGATTGAAAGTTGTTCTTTCATAATACGCAAAGTACTGGGTTAGTTGTTGGTATGTCCAACGGAGGCCGGCCATCTTTCAAAACAGGTTTTATTGTACGTGTGCAGTGGGAAGTATCAGATTACCCATAGTTATCCCAAAGAAAAAAAAATGCAAGCGGTTCAGCTAGGCGGTGCTGCATATTTGAATATGTCGATACGGTGCGGAGAACATGATTGAACCAATTCCACCCCGGCTTTCATGGTTTGCTGCTGCTATCCTTTCTTTCTCCTTAGGCTTTCTTCCCACCACCAACCTCCTGAATCCAAAAACCTGCCTCATAAGGTATCTCCTGAGGAGTCTACCTTGCCATCGAGTGGCATGGGTCCCTGACAATATGTGAGAAGATGGATCAGGGGAATCATCTGTTCAGCATAGCTTCCTCGATGTGGCCCGGCAGTGAAGTGATTGGCACGAAGGAGAAGCGGTTACGTGTCTGCCTCCACCATCCGACCCGGCCATAATCGTGGAGAACTTGGGAGATAGCTGGAAGACACCGGGCTGGGCTCCTGCGAGCGGTTGGGACTTGTGTGGCCGCATGGTTCAGTTGCGAGTATATAAACCCGCCATGCCCGCCCAGCTTCGCCTTGGCCATACTACGAACACCAAACCTCTTATCTCTTTTCTTCACCGCACACTGCAACGCAAGCATGGCAACGGCGAATTTTGACTCTGAGCAGCGGAAGCTGTGGCAAAGCTTCACTCCTCCTGCCTCTCAGCCAGACACGACATCTCTGCATGACAAGAAGGTGCTTTCGGCTCTTGGAAAATCTAGGGACACAGCGATTTGCATTCCCTCTGACGTCGATTCTGATATCGAAGATGAAGACAATGAGAGTCAAGAATTTGACAGCTCGCAATCTTATGCAACACGTGCTAGCACCCCGGACTATTTGGGTAAGTCTTCGACGCTGTAGCGCTCCTCTTGGGTGAAGGGTTCTAACTGCCGACGTATAGATCTCACTACCGCCGAATATTGCGCAACTGAATCAATAGCTGCCATTGGCGTGGTCACTACGCCAACAGTATCCCCAGCTCAAGCGGAAACCACCCCAGTTTGGCCGACTGAGACGCAAATCTCTCACCTTGCTGATGTTGAAGCGAGCCAGCAATCTTGTGAGATGAATCACATGCTCACTGGAGATACGTCTGCTTATCAGCATGTCAATTTTGCAACCCCTCCTACTCGCCCTGGAAGCCAGCCAGACCCAGTTGCGGCAGAAGAGCAACGACTTCGATGCGTACCGGTCGGTGAACAGGGCAACATGATGGTCGATGCTGTCTTCGACCATGGCGCTTGTCATGACGCCCAGGGTCATCCGGGCACCCCCTCAACTTGCACACACTCTTCGCAGACTGCCAGCCGCGTCGAAGTGGCCCAGGTGCCAGCCCAGGAAAGCGAACTACGCGCCGGCAATTCCTGGGACGATGCCGTTCCTGAAACCCGCACCCCGTCTCCCGCAAGACCCTCATCCGAACCGCATCAAGGACAAGGCTTGGATGATGCGAGCTGCGCGTCCAGCGATGCCGAGTCCGAGGTCACGGAGGCTGGATCCGGATCGCCTGCTAAAGCCCAAGTGTCTTCCCCGTCGCCGTCTCTTGGTCGTTTCCGTCACAAATCCTTACGGATGCATAAAACGATGCAGTCTAAAGACGGTGACGCAGAAGTGCGGGTTCAGGGAGCGAGGACGACCTCAGTGGGCTAGAATCTCAACCCTGTGAAGAGAACTCTCCTTCACCTCCGGATAGTGAGGATTCTGGCTCGGAAGATGATGGTTTCAGCGATGTACACCAAGGTCGTAAGCGTCGCAGGGTTTCCAAGTCCCCTTCCTTTTCGGTCCGCAATGCGGCCACCAGTGCCCGGGATTCTCGCCGAAAGAGGCGATCCACAAGAGCTGTCGCACACTCATTGAGGGAGCGTGACACGTCGGCACTCGGCGTGTTGAGTCCAACACCATCGCATGCAAGATCTATTCCCCCTGAGGCCAGTGCGTTTCTTGCTCAGTTTCAGGAATGGCCGCTCGAGAATGTTTTAATGAAACGCATCACCGAAAATGGCAAGACTACATTTCAATTCCAATTTGAGTGGCCCCTTTGCACAAATCATCCGCAAGCGGCCAGCGTGATCCCCGACTCAACCCGCTCAGTCGCCACAAATAAAACAACCAAGCGAGCTCCAGCAAGGCGGGCAAAGTATTCAGATGATGAAGATATCTTGCTTATACAATTGAAGGAAGAGGAGCAGCTTGGGTGGGCGGAGATTCGTCGGCGCTTTGCTCAACGTTTCCCGGAACGAGGCGTCTCGAGTCTGCAAGTGCACTACTATACGAAACTCAAGGATCATGGGAGAACTTAATATCACCATGCTCTTCTGGGTCTGGGGACTTCCCAATCGTATGCGTGCACGATTGCTTGGAGTTGTCAGCCGGGTGATCTGGAGGGCATAGCTTGATGCTCATAGTAGATGCTATTCCGTTTAGCTCAATAGGATATCGATGGGGCAAGGCCCACCACTACTTCTTTAATTACTGGCTGTTTGCAGGCGCTCTTCGTAATCCCGATCTAAGGAGAGAAATTGGTGTAGCTTTCCGGCCCGCTGCTCCCCCCATGCGCCATGACGGGCGCTCATATCAAGTGCCACCAAACTACGCTAGGTGATTGATCTTCTAAGCACGAGTGCCAGGTTGTTCATGCTGTCAAGTGTATCCGGATGCTCCCTGCCAAGCACCTTCTCCCTTAGCTCCAGCGTCTGTCAATACATCTGCTCTGCCTCCTCATACTTCTCTAGACTGTTAAGTATAAGTACTAGATTATTTATACTACCAAGTATATCCGGATACTCCTTATTAAACACCTTCTCCCTTAGCTCTAGTGTTTATTAATATATCTATTTTATCTCCTTATATTTCCTTAGACTATCAAGTATAAGTGCTAGGTTATTTATATTACCAAGTATATCCGGATACTCCTTATTAAGTATCTTCTCCCTTAACTTTAATATTTATTAATATATTTATTTTATCTTTTTATATTTTCTTAAACTATTAAATATAAATACTAGGTTATTTATATTATTAAGTATAGATAAATACTTCTTATTAAGTATTTTCTTTTTTAATTTTAGTATTTATTAATATATTTACTTTGCCTCCTTATACTTCCTTAAACTATTAGATATAAGTGCCAGGTTATTCATACTGCCGAGTATATCCGGATACTCCTTATATAAGCACCTTCTCCCTCAGCTCTAGCGTCTATCGATATATCTACTCTGCCTTATACTTCCCTAGACTATCAAGCACGAGTGCCAGGTTGTTTATGCTACTAAGTGTATCCGGATGCTCCTTGCCAAGCACCTTCTCCCTCAGCTCTAGCGTCTGTCGATATATCTGCTCTGCCTCCTGATAATTCCCTATCATAGAAAAGCCCTCTGCAACGCTGAAAAGAAGCTTCGATTCGGCTTCCTTGTCATCACATTCCTCTCTACACCCCAACGCACTCCGTGCGTGTGGCATATACTCCATCCATATTTCTCGATTCTCGTGCTCCGGGAATGGAAACATTTCCTCAAGTCTCTGTATGGCGTATGTGTAGCTCTCGTGTACCTGCCCTTCTTTGTCCAGCCAGTTCCGCATTGCCAGCCGAACGAGTCGATGTATATCGAAGGACCTCCCTTCTTCCCGCTCCATGATGAATGCGTATGCCTTGAGTGTGCCAATTGCCTCATCTGCCTCTAGCCTACTATCTGTCGGCGGCAGCAGAGACATAGGGATATCCCGCTCGGCCAGGAAACATATAAACTTTAGATACTCCCCGGCTAGGGAACTATTTCTCAAGATATGCTTGAACGAGATGAGCCACGTGGTAGCAATCAGATTCTTAATGCTCTTGTACCGGCCACGGTCCTCAAAGTCTCGGCTAAGCAGTTCCACTAATATTATGTCACTCTGCTGGCAATAGTCGAGATATCTTATCGTCGTCATACCCGTCCTGGCCATATATGCCGACGCCTGCTTGATGGCTAAGGGAAGATCATCAAGGAAGTCAAGCAGCTTACTTGTGCTCACTGTATCCTGCATCTGACGTTCTTTTAGTTGTGCTTGTAACATCTCTGTGCCTTCTTCTCTGCTCATCTTGGTTGTCTCGAGAATGCTCCTTTGGCGAATATCTAGTCGCACCGCGACCTCATGTGTCCGCGTCGTGAATAGGATGGAACCGCTCCTGCTAAACGGGAGATAATCGGAGAGCCCTGTCAGCCCAAATAGCAGCTCGGTGTCGTCGGCATTGTCGATGATCAGGAGCCAGTGGCCTACATCTTCGCGGCTGAGGGCAGCCTTAACGAGGATCTTGACGTCTGCCTTATCTTCGTCAATCCCTGGCACCTGGAGCAGTCGGCCGATCTCGCGATAGGCATTCTCGAAGGTGGTCGCATCGACGGCGGGGACCCAGAAGATAGAGCAGTGCGGGTATTTGTCGCGGACACGGAAGGCAGCCTCGAGGGCAACCTGGGTCTTCCCGATACCGCCGAGCCCTTCGATGGCGGTCCGTTGGCAGTCGTCCTTGTCTGCGCTCGGGGGAATCGTCTTGAGAAGCTTTTCTAGGGCACATTTACGGTCAACGAAGTCCTTATTGCGACCGAACGTGACGGTCCAATGCGGCGCGTTACGCCTCTCGACGCGAGAGTCGCATGACGCATTGTTCGGGAGTGGCGAATAGTTGTGTATGTCCCCGATGTGCACTCTCGCCTGCCCTGCTGCATCCACACGTCCGGCGTGATTCATCGTCGACATAGCATCGTCTCGATCGTCGCTAATCCTGGTGCAATTAAGGTCATGTCAAGGTTCATAAAGGTCTGCGTTTTGTCAGCCATCACCCTGAAGAGAGGTGAATAGGTCGCAGCGTACCACGGGTATGCAGACGAGGCTGCGAGCGAGCTCATGCGTCTTAGGCAGATATGTGCCGGTCGTGCGCAGCCTCTAATAGATGGCAATAATGTGCTTCTTTGTCGCGTAATCTTCGTGCCGTGACTGGCTGTCGATAGCCAGCACACATCAACGAGTGTCCCTGTGGTAGCTTGCAGCTGCATTTATAACAAACTAGAGTCCAGCGAGGGCTGGTGCTGGTTCCCGCTCGAGGAGGGGTTGAACCCAAGCGCGGGGTTATATGACTGCAGCGCCTGCACATCCAATCATTCCCAATCGTCAGCTCGTGCTGCGACGTGTGGCTTGCCCCTTGTAAAGAGGGGTGCTCAGAGTGTAGTCTTACAGTCATTTGCACTCGTATGACAAGAGTCCTACGCGATCGCGTCGCTCATGAGGGCGCGGCGCCTCTGATAACGCGGGTCTCTGCCGTCGCAAAATGCCACAGCAAGGCCGCGCGACAAGCGTGTGAATAAAGAGGTACACCTGAGAGGAGCTCCGTCGATGCCATGGATCGATAACGCACGGTCCCGCCAGCCAAGCCGATTCACCTACCAGCTTAGTGTACGCCGGTGGTATCATCCTTCGCGCCAACGTGCAGGTAAATGAGTTGCATCAACCAGGTAAGAGGGCGGCATACATCTACGCTACAGTTCGTCCGCCTCGACGGTCATATTCCCGCCGCTTCTGCTGCTAATCCCAGAGCCTCCATATAAGTTTCCGACCTGCTCTCGCCACCACCCGTCAAACAGAAAGGTTAGCAATCACATTAGTCAGCACCATATTATTTGAAACCAATAGAATCGCGGTAAAAGCGTCATCCTTCAGTTACATTGTTCGACAAAACTCCGGGATCGTAAGAAATCCTAGCTTCTTTACGGTAATCTGAGAATGAGTGTTAGACTTAGGCGGTCGAGGCAGAAAATAAACCAACTTTCAGAGCGCCAAAGTTCCCATCCCCAAGGCAAGCTTTGGACAGCAAGCCAAATCCCGCTTCCCTACGCCACCAACATAAGAAAACAACGCTAAACATTGGAATAATACGAGGCGTTCAGCAGACCTGATTATGATCCAAGGATTTCAGCCTGAGCGACACCGCTGTCTTTGCATAGAAGTGCTCAACACATCCCTGAACACAGGAGAGTGTAACCTGGGTGCAGTAGTATGCGTCTGCAGGAGGCGATTGGTTTGCACATCGATAGCACACCTGTTAGCCAGGGACCACAGACATCTTCAGAATATTTTAGTGAGGTTCATCCGCCGAGCCTGCTTTTCTTCTATTGATATATAACCCTCCTTCTCTGGTTTATAATGGTGAGTTTATTTGGGTAGCACTATCCATTAGCGTTGTTGTCTAACCTAAAATGAAGAATCGGTCTTCTTCCCCAGACGCACAGGAAGATCAACTTCGGCTACTTTGCAAAAACTTTTTGCAAAGTAGCTCTTCCTCTCTCTCGCCTGACCAGCAAAAAGATCTTGTTAACGATATAATCAAAGGCAATCTTTCTTTCCTATCGGGAGCCGAACAGCGACAACTATACGAAGGGTTACTCAAAGACCCTTCCTTATCGTCAGAGCAAAAACGCACAATCAAAATCCGCCTCCTTGAATTGGAGATGAAAACACTTCAGACTTCAAGGTTCCGCGGGGCAACTTCACCGAATGCACTGCAAGCCGACACGGCAGAGACGGAGAGAAGCAGTGATAAAGGGTCCCCCTCGGCGCTTATTACAACACGGAGAATGATATTCATTTATTCAGTCTAGCTTTCGACCTCACACTCTATATCTGACAATCTCTAGAGCAAATTCTTATAGGAGTAGTTGCCAATCGGTGCCAGCTTTACTTGTCCTGTTTTGGCTTCTGGCCGATGACCACAATGAAATTGAATAGGGCATGAACATCCTTGCGTAGTACTGCTTGTCGAACCTGCATGTTCAGAACCTCTATCTCTTCTCGTGACCAGCTCAGGAAATCCTCAAAGGGTTTATTTGTGAAGGCCTCGACCCCATCCCAGATACTGGCTCTCATACAGGCCCCAACTTCTTTGAGCCGCTCATCCTTTGGCCAGGGGCCGATGGGGAGCTTGAAGCAACGTTCAGTGACTTGGGCGAAGCCAGTCTCTACAGCCCACGTCTTGAAGCATGGTGCGGGGTCCATGCTGCGGCCGATCTTTGCGTGGGCTTTCTTTAGGCCATCCATTAATTGGACTAAAGCATTATCATTCTTAAGGGTATCTTCGTCAGAGTAAGGGGTATTGATAGATTCCTGAAATTCGGCCCATCCCCCGGGCTTCAGGCTATCGAAGATCCGGCGAAACAGTCGTGGCCAGTCTTGAATAGAACCAGCCATATATCGACAGTGGATGTAGTCGTATTTGTCTTTCTCATCCCAGTCTTGCTCAATGTCTTCGACATAGAACCGAAGGTTTGGAGGAACCCAGGTGGGCTGGATGGGACTGAGGTCGAGGCCGATGACATCGGCGCCAGGGTACTCCGACGCCAGTTCAATAGGCCAGATTCCAGTGCCGGTACCGATATCAAGGATCTTGAGACCATTAGGCTTAATGGGAGCCAGAAAAAGGCGATATTCAAGCAGGCGACGAAAAGCATGGTGAACCATATCGAGACGTTCTTGTTCACTCTCGTCGTTGGGATAGTTGTAACTCCCCGCATTGTAATTGTGGTAACGCCGCTCATTTTTCCACTCGTACCTCAAGATGCTGCTTCGTAGCGAGTCGCTGCTGGATTCGAGCTCATCTCCATATCCCGATTCGAGCTCATCCTGCTCGTCCCGGTCTACCTCGACCTCGATGGCTGCTGACATGGACCCCAGCTCAAAAGTGGATGGAAGGATGTGATAGAACGCGAGCTTGTGCAGGAGGCAGAAACAAAGGTGGGTTGATAGGAGCTGGATAATAGCGAGGCAACTGGCTGCCTTGTACGACCTAATATCTTTGGTCTTCTTAAAATAGAAGCGGCCTTGGAATCCATGGGGCGATAACTGCGCCAAGTATACTTGCGGAGCTCGAGGCAATCCATGTGTTCAGGTACGCTGCGTCCGGGGACCTTGAGCCGCAATTGGCTTCTGCTAGTTCCACCAGTAGTCGTAGACTGATGCGGATGCGGACCACCTTGTCTCGTTTGATGAAGTGTTAGTCGGTGTGAAGTGTTTGGGTCCGAGATCCTTGCAGCGTAGTTCATTTGCTCTATGGCAGGGGTGGAGTATAGCCCTGGCACTTCCCCACCTGAAATCATGACACATGTCAATATTAGATCCCCCAGAATCCTAACAAACATGATGATTGTCACCCCTTGAATCCTCACAAATGTAATGATTAGGGCCCCCCAGCCTCCTGACAGACGTCAATATTGGCCCCCCCCCCCAGTATCTTGCTCATCACCAACTTTCTTGCCTGGACGTCTTCATGATGTCTTCCCAGACACCACTCTCAACAAGTTCATCTGTTGTCCTAACAGCTGTCGTTGCAGGTGATCGACTCGACATCGGAGCGGCATCAAAAAGAGAGCCAGAGGCTCTCCACGAAGAGTTCCTCAAGGCACTTCGCTTCATTCCATTTGACAGCTCTGATCTCACCCTCATCCAACTTGAACAAGCGCTTCGCGGCTCGCTCGCATCCCCCCGACCAAAATCGCCCGATGGCCTCGCTTCGGTTACAACTGCATGCCGAGATGGCACTTTCGACAAGACATTCTGGGAAACCCAAATATACCAACATGGCAAGATGCATCTTTCCAATGCCTTCGGAAGGACTCTCCACGACGAGGCTCCAGGCGAGAACAACATGTCCAGGACGGAGGCTCGACTAGTGGACTATGGGGGACAGCAGGCTGCCACTGCCTTCCGTCTCGTGGGCTACCCGTCAAGTGCTAAAGACGCTGACGTGGTGCGGGCCAAGTATTCTGAGTATGGAGGCATACTGGCTCTGGCGGCGTGCGCAGTTGCGGCAATGGACAATGGCAAGGTCATCCACCTGCTAAAGAGCCTTCCGGGAAAGCATAGAGAAAATTTGGTTGCCTTCATCAGCACTGTCACGCCTCACATGGATCTCACTCGCATTGTCAACACCCTCTTCATCACGAAGCCACGGCCTAAGCAGAATCCCAAGCGGAATCGCATCGGCCGGGCTCCTCGCAGGCTGCAAAAAGCTGCTCGGCGACAGAGGAATGGTTCACATGATGCCTCTGACACTTCCAAGAGCCAGCAACAGAAGTTCACCGCAAGGGACTTCTACCAGTCTAGTCGATCGCATGTTGACGGCAACACCACCGCTCCAATCGAAGCGACGCCCAATGGTTCTGTCCCGGCCCCCGGCGCCTTTGACCCTACTCTTCAGCAAGGCATCGAACTCGTCGAATCGGCCGACGTCGCCAGCCTAGCATTCAGTGATCCAGCTGATGACTGGGCGCTATCAGTTCCGATCCCTCCCTACGGTTGGCCCACAGGCAGCCCTACTATTGCTTATCCGCCCTCAGCAGCAGAAACAACAGATTTGGATTTATTCTGACGTCTCGTGTCAGGTATACGTAGCTGCCAACTTCTACCCTCTCGCCTGCGATATTGGCGTCTCCAGAGATTTTGGCAGGTACAAGAAGAAAAGGCGGGTCGGGGACTGGGACTGTATACGGCTGTACGACGCGGATCGACAAGAGCCTCGAGGCACTACGAAACTTCTGTACGGTTAGCTTCTTTCGGTAGATGGGGCCAAAGAAGTACCTTCTCCCAAGGTTTGAACTTGGCGATGAAGTCCGCGCAAGCATCGGAAAGCTTGGACATATCGTTGTTCACCTCGCGTGCTCCGCGAGGCACAAGCAGATTCTCGATCTCAGGGACAGCGTCGAGGAGTGCCCTCAGTTCCTCTTCCCCGAGTTGGCAAACCTTCAGATGCTCCGCTTGATCCATGGCCAAGGGGATGGTTCATGTGCGCTCCGGAGGGCGGTTCGACGTTCGGATACTACCACGGAGGGATCTGGTGTCATGTATTAGCCCTCATCTGGATGAACTAGTTTGGGTAGTCTTACTGTATATCAGGTCTGGTGTCATGCCGCAGGGGTTGGGCATCGCAAATTGAAGATGGAACTGATTTTGGCCCACCCTAGGGCTAATCCTAATTGGGTCGGTAATGAGCACGTGACTAATTCCAAGTCAATATAACCCATTCTTCGCGCTATGGAGCATATCCTCTAATAGTCAAGTACCATCCCCTCAGTCACCAGACTTTTCCATAGATCATTGAATACTTTCGTATAAGAGCCCATAAAAATTTTGATGATGTCTATTGGTTCTTACGCAAAAGAGTTTGGTTTCGACTCCGTGTTATTTTATCGACATTCCCCGCTCAGCTTCGATACTCTACCCGGCTCTCCTGCCCATATCATCCTGCAGGTCTGTTTCCGTCTCCGCCGCAAGGATCTCGTTCAATTCTTCTAGAACGGATGGAATGCTATGTCCGAACTCCGACGGAACCCCAACGATGATATCATCAGAGTTGCTAACAGTAGTGTACTTCAAATCCCATCCCTTGCTAGACATTTGTCGCTTAATGCCAATGATAGACTGCGAGGAGGTGTTGAAGGAAATGTCATACTTCTCCTCTCGAACAAGTCTTTCTTCCCGCATGATTCTCAACGGCCCTTCGACATAGGAGCCCGCCTTCCATGGCGTAGGTAGCGAGTCTCTTAAGGATCCTTCTTTTGAACGCTTCACTGCCAAACACATTAGGTTAATTACCACTGAGAAGGATTTTCCTATACCTGCCGGTCCTTCTTCATTCTCTCCTCGCCTTTTTCTTTTCTTCGGCGTTGCACTGAAGGCATCATTGCAATCTCTATGCTTGCCCAAGCGAATTTTAGCTGCCAGTTCCTCTGCATTGATGAATGACTCCTCCAAGACTTTCTGAGGAAGGGGAAGAGTAGCAACAGGGCACTCTTGGATGCTCATTATATTGGTTGCTGGAGCGTGTCAAGTGAAATATTTTAGAAAGGGCTGTTGAGTGTTTAGGAGAGCTGGAAAAATCAGGGGCTTTATAACAAGTCCAGAGCGATAGCTGCTGAGGTAATAAACAGCAAGGCATACTCCCTACTCCAGGCCTACACGGCTTCGACATGCCCTCAGCCGGAAAGCCTGCCTAGCATGCAGTCTGGACCAACGCTCTCTGCCCCCCCGGCCCGGCGACACACAATGCAACCACTGTGCAAGGTCAAAGGGGCTTTGACTCCGGCCACCCCCCTGACGTTTCTATCTTTAGGAGCTGCCCCTTTCCCACTTAATATGCTCTTGGAGAATGCCCGGACTGCCCGCTCTGATGTCTCAGCCAACAGACACCGTAGCACCACCCCGGAGAAGTGTTCCATAACATTCTTAGCGGCCATGTGACTCACAGATCATCATACAGGACCTTGCTGGAGGCTTTTAGATCTGCTGACGGCCGAGTCTGCCCGATTATCCGCATATCCATATGTCCCCCGAATGCGAGAGTTCTCTTAGCTTGAATCTGCTGGTCCCTTTGTAATCTCACGAAAGGAAATATAACTTTTGGACCATAAGCAGATGAAAATAGGAAATATGTTGTATTCAATTGTGGTTTACTGAACCGCTAATAATAAGGAGTACAGCTAATATAGCTGCCAGATCGGATATTTCCTCCTCCACCTGCGGCCACGTTAAGGATATTTGGAGGCCGTGGCAATAGGGGACGGCAATAATAGACCAGATGAGGGTGAGTGGCGGTGCGGCGAAGGCGACTTATCAGAGATAGAGAAATTCGAGCTCTATTGATGGATCGACGTCAACGCAATTTCTGAGTCTCCAGCCTGTGAACGACGCGTTCGAGATGGGTTTTCCGGAAGTCGATATGCTACCACCGAGTTTAACATATAAAGCACTCCTTGTGTGAAAACCAAGTTCGTATAATGGCCGGAAATTGACACCGCAAATACAGTCGCCGAGACTGAGATAACAGCCAAGCTAAGATAAAGCAAATGGTCAACAACATGCTTCAACCCCATCTCAATCGACCATGTGTGAGCACAAAATGTGACTCCAATAGTTGCAACTTGGGCTGTAAAAGGTGTAATATATGCAAGTTGAATAGGAGCCGAGAATTGGGGCAATAGTGTGAAGGCAATGGCTATAGTGACTTCGAGGCATTCAACAACTGCCACGAATATCCACCACGCTCTCCGTTTTATTGCTTCCGCAAATGTATATAAAACTGCCACGACCTAAATTATCCTATCAGAATAATAATGCTGCAAGTTAAAAACTTTAACCGACCTGAATTACCGCAATACCCCATAGAGACACTATTGCCAAGGTATCATGCATTCTCTTAGCTCCCCAAGGAAGTCTAATGATTTGCCTCAATTCAAGAGAAAAGAGAATTAAGACCGTAAGCTCTAGGACGCCCCATAGTGCCATCAAGCATATCAGTAGCATCTCCTGCACCCACTGCGCCCTGAACTTAATAATAACGAATAGGCAGACGCAGAATATAGATAGGGCAGATAACAAAGAGACATCAGTTATCTGATGCTGAGAAATGCTATCCATTTTCATTAGTACTAATAAGATAGAAGTAAAGATTGATTGGAGCTAGCGTGGCAGCAGGATGAAGAGGGGATTCCAGGTCTTATTTATATTGCGACCTAAGACCTCAGCGAGAAATATGGCTCCACCACGCCAGACAGCGCGTGATTAATGAAATAAAAGGACCAACACGAAGATGGTTATATGCCTCCACTCCTCATGGATTGCCAATCTCAGGGGTTAGGGGATAAGGACGGACTCTAGACGAAAGCCGCGGTCTCCTAGGACCAGTCCTACGCCCCCCACGTTCAAGTGAACCAAGTTGCACCATAGACATGAGCACATTTAATATTATGCTGCTAAGGTTTCCCTTAAGAGATTATAGAGTCATGAGTGTGACATTGCATAAATTTCACTGTGGCAGATTGCACACGGTAGAGACTGACCACCACCTCTTCGCCCTTTGTTTCGCCATCTCATCACCATCTTGATCCACGTAACTATCCTTCGACACTTACTTTCTTTGCCTTCTTTTCCTTCTTGTCCTGGAGGAGATCATTTACCCATATGCCGCAGTTCTATATTGCGACAGCCGGTGGTAAGGCACGATATGATCTCCGCCGAACCGAACCCGAACTCTGATAAAGGAGTGTAAGATTTATAGAGTAGTGAAAACCCAATTTGCAACCTATCTAGATAGAAATGTAACCTCCACAAACTAGCTAAGAACAATTGTATGTGCTGCTCTTTCATCGGGCAACCATGTTCTTCAGTATCGCTCCCCAGCCCTTAGACATATGAGTTCAGATTTTCAACCGCCCCTGCCCCCTGAAAAGCGCGCTGAAACTGTTGCCTCAGGGCAATGGAGTCCTTCAGATGGGACTCTCCGACAACAACATCCTCATACTGGGCTAAGGACTTGGCTATAAGCACAGCATTCCTTATCTATATGACTGGTTAGGGTTAGATGTACTCGAGGGCAATGGCGAACGTACCTCCCTGCCATTCAATCTCTCCTGCGCTAGATCGTTGATGAGACTCTCATTGCAATCCGGAGGGCCTTTCGTCATAGCCTGCTTCAAGAAAAATGCCCAGACCTCCTTACGCGCATCTTTCTTGAGGGGTTCGTAATACACAGCAAGGTGTATTCGGCTGATCATCGCTTCATCAAATGACTGCATTTTGTTAGTCGTGAGAAATAGGATGCCCTCAAACTGCTCTAATTCGCGTAAGAATACGGATACAAGGGCATTCTGATGTGGATCGTTCAATCGCTTAGCCAGAAATACGTCCGCTTCATCGAGAAGCAGGATCGCTCTCCAGCGGCTCGCAGTCTTGAAGATGCTTGTCAAGACCTTCTCCACCCTCACTGGATCCACTCCGATCTGTCCCGCGGGGATCTGGTGGGTTAGCGGCGGGAAGAATGAAATCGCTGCTAGGGTACCCACAGTATATAGTGGAGTCTTATAGGTTTCCGCTAGTGTCTCCGCCGTCAATGTTTTTCCAGTACCAGGAGTCCCACTATTGAAACGTCAGCGCGTACCTCCATCTCCGGTTGGCTGAAGTGCAACCTACTAGAGCAAGAAATTTATCCCACGCCCTTTACCCTGCACAAGGTCCCTGAAGCCGTCATCTTGATCACGCTCTAGATAGGTCTTTGTTAGAGCCCAAATAGGCGTCTTCTGCTGCTCTGGGACCTTCACATCGGCAAAAGATGAGGGACTCCACTCTACGTCACGGATATTGGTAATAGCAAACTCGACTGCGCTCCATTAGCTTGACAAATACTTATGGGAGGAAGATCACTGACAGAATATTTTGCTCGTAAGGCAAAAGCCTAGTACCGTGGGACTGCAGATAAGAAGATCGTCTTTTGTAAGCTGAGCCGGGTCGAGATATTCGAGGTCAATGGAATCGCATGTCCCTGGCGTTGAGCTTCTTGGTCTCACTTTCCGGACTCGTGGGGACGGGTGACTGGTGTTCTGCTCTTTGAAGGAGATGGTGTCAACCATGATTCGACCTTTGACATGTCGCTGGACAACTTCGTCTTCATCGTCGACGAAAAACGCCTTCCCCTCGTATTGGCGATGATGAATCCCGTTCAAAGAAATGAACTTCCGGCCGCATTCGATCAGCTCCGCGGTAACCTTCTCTTTTTCGGGATGGTATTCCAGGGGATATGCTTGGAGTAATTCAATCCTCTTTGACCCTCGGAAAAGTGGGATTTTGGAGCTGGTGGTGACCTCGCCAAGGGCTTTCCCGTCCGAATTCAGGTATCGGATCTGGAGATACATGAACATCGACCCATCCATATCCTGCTTCTCTTCACAGTGATCAAACAGGACACATCGGGCGGCATCAGTACCCATGCAGGTGGTGTACACCTCGGCGTTCGGCTTGAAGAGGGCCCAAAGCAGGTCGTACGTGATTTCTCTCTTTGCGAGAAGCGCAGACAGGTGTTCATCAGTCTTCCGGAACGTGGTTTCAAGATACGCCACCAGAAGGTCCAGATGCGTCTTCGTAACCGTATCTTCATCGTTGACGGCGCGGCTGTGATGGGATTTCAGGGCTTCACGGACGTGAAATAGGGTGTTCTGTTCAATCTAACTAGCGTTAGCGGCTCTGAGTTCATACGGGAGACTGCGCGTGGGTCCTACTGATGGGGTGCCATCGTCCAGGGAGATGCCTCGAATTTCGTGGCAGATTTCTCTCAGGATGTCACGCAACTCTATGGACTTGACGTCGATAAATGTCGTTGTGTCTTGAGTCCTTCGGTCTAATGATACTTTAGTTAGACGGTTCAATACTTATTTAGGTTAGCCTTACCAACCCTATCCCGAATGATAAAAATGTACTGGTCGAGATCTTTAACTCCAGGGCCAACTGACTCGGCAATCTTGTACTTGTACGTTTTATCGTCCCAACTGTGATATTGTTAGCAAGGCTGTATCTACCGGAACATCTAGCATACGCTTCGTCCACACGCTTGTATGCCAACTTGGACGCTCGTTCGGCTTGTGGCATTCCATCCTCATCAGGAGCTTTCTCAGAGGTGGATGAGGTGTTTGATTCTATCTTTGTCGCTACTAACTTCTCGACGGCTAGTACAACTCGCTCTGCAAAGGACGACGCCATATCGGGTGGCTGGTGCTCTTCAATAGGACTGCTAGGTGGGGGTGTCTGAAGAGGAGAAGGTAGAGGCGTATAAGCACTAGCTGAGGCCAAATTCCCGTCAACTGTGTTTGCATGTAGAGTCGGAGCTCGCGGGGGGGGTTCTGTCCGTATAGGCTCCATCATTAGAGACTTGATGTCGTAGGGACGGTGAAAATTGATGAGAAACAACGAGACTATAGGAGATACCGGAAGGTCAAGTCCCTTGTCGAATGTGAGTGTTTTCTAGCAAGGGGGAGTTCCACCATTCATATACTCGTCGATACACCAGCTTCGGACATCTTGGAGCAAGCAACGTACCGAACGGAGGAGCGTTCATAATCCGCCTAATCCGCCCCCACGGCCTGTTGCTCGAACAACAACGAATATGTCAGTCCTGCAGGGAGATGGAGCAATACTTACCGGTTCTATCAGGACCCGAGGTCGCCCATTCGGTCACCAACATCATGCAAGTCCAGGGTCGGCACAACTCAGCCACTAGACGGGAACGGGTCCAAAGGAGGAGCATCCAGCTTCCTTATTCCTCGCAGCCCCTAAATTGATCAACTAAGAGGTGACGGGCCGCGACGTTACCAGCTCTGATGGAACGCAGGCGGACCGCATCAAAGCGGCTCGTTCCGGGGAATTTCCAAAGAGCTGCTGGCCTGAAAGCCTCAATCTGCGGCTCCCTCTCTTGTCCTGTCCTAGCCCTGCCTTTACTCCGATTGCAGATCAGTCTCAGCCGAAAGTTCATAAGAATAGTTGCCGGGTATATCGCATTGACATCCTCTTGGGGGCCCTCGCATGGTTGCCATGCAAACCCATGAACCCCAGTTGAGCGTACCATCCCACAAGACATCGGAGGCAACAACACTATTGGTACTGGGGTGTTGAGACTTTGAATTTAAACTAGGCCCCCGAATGGGTTCGTCAAAGGTGATTGCTACCTGATGGTAAGTTTCTGAGCCTGTAGGCTTGTGTGGTGCATTTTTGCACCGATCGATGGCGCTAAAGGGTGCATTCTTGCCAACAATGGCGCTCTTTTGCACTAAAGTATGGTGCATTTTTGCACCTAATAAGGACGCTCTATTGCACCAAACGGTGCAAAAATGCACTACCACATGACAATATTTCCGCCCCCGTCCTGCACCCAAGAAATGTGCATATCGGATTCTACGTACTGACCAGACTGTCATGAGGATACAGAGCTGCAAGACGGATCCTAAATCTGTTTCACCTTGCAAGAAACAGCATGCATTAAGGTTGATGATGCTATTTCTATTAATAGCTAGGATATTCAACTTTGTACCTCAGCCATGATCATCGACGAGCTGAAAGCCACACTACTCCAGCCTTTATTTTCCTTTCGTGCCACAGGCAGGGCAAATTTGACCCTTTTCAGTGATTCCGTTCCCTGGACATTCGTCACAGTCCGCCATCGCTGTATCTCAGTTAGTCATCTAAGCATGGCCAGTATATACGAGAGGAATACCGTGATTTTTCTGTTTTTCCACTGTTTTTGAAAGGTTATGTCTGCGGTTGGGCGCAATAGTTCGAACTTCGCAAGTATTTGACAGGAAGTTGCTTTCAATTTAAAGTCCCGAGCCACGGCGCCCAACATGAGCCAGAAGAAGGAAATATGTGGCTTAGCTAACGCTTAATCGCATATTCGAACCCGAGACTAGGCAAAACAAGGCGGCCTTTCATTATCAGGTGACTTGGTGTGAACACATGATGCCCCGCACCATTGATGTTTCTGACGCGTGTTTCTTTCTATTCCTTATCGCTTGCTGACCGATGGCTTCTTCACATAGTTCCCCGTTTGAGGAAACTCAAATTTCTTCAGCAGTAACGGCAGACGGTGCACTGAAGTTTTACGAAGATCATGGTATCTTCTACCAAGCGAACGCGGAGATCGGGCGACTCAGGAACGAGATACGTGGCAGGACACAACGCCAAAAACTCTACGAAGCCGTCAAATCAATAGTTCTAAAAGACCCGGTGAGCATTGCCGGTTGATATTTCACGCTATTTCTGACATCCATCCAGCGCCTTAGTCAGATTGCCGAGCCATTTATCCGCGAACCCCCGAGCTTCTCCTACATCTTAGGCTCGGACCCGGGTAACTTTTTCGCCTTGACTATAGAGCATCACCAAGACGATCGAATATGCCTCTACGTATGGGGCGACGGTGCCGTGTTCGAACTTTGCCCGACGGCTCACACCGGCGAATTAATAGGAGTACCGGCTGCGAATAAACTGTTTCATATACCTTGGCCCTTTCTTGAGGATATCAGGAAGTTGGACTGTTTTAAGGTTGTAATGAAGGAAGGTGGCATGTAAGCCAGATCGCCCAGCCCTTTCTCTTCCTTCTACTGACCCCCAAATAGTGCGATAGTCCACCCGCGTTTTCCTGTTTCGGTAATACAAGGTCTCGCACCGGGCTATGCATGTAATAGAAAAAAGTCTGAGAATCCTAATGAATCACAATAAGCAATGCTGCTTGGATTAACTTAGAGAAAAATAGACAGGATACACACGTTACTCTACTATGTATTGGTCTTGGTTTGGGAAATTCGATGACTCCCAGCTTTGATCTGCCGTTTGTTCGAAATAGTCGTACAACGTAGGCACTGCGGGAAAAGGCATGTCAAATAACGAGTGGAATTCGCCAGTAAGGTGAGGCTGGAAGATATCCTTGCTATGGGATATCGATGCTGAGAGCGATGTATTCATGACTTGCTGAGACATCTCTTCTTGGACAGGAGCTCGGTCTTCCCGTGTAGGTAAGACGATTTCAGCCAGGTCGGTTGTGGAGGAGCCGCTAGGGTCTGGTGTTTTGTTTCTCGGTCGTCGGTTCACACTGATACCCATCTGACCCTCGATCTCTTCGCAAAGCGTTTCGTATTGCTGCTGGCCGACCGACGTGTCTTTCGCACAACGGGATTTCATAAATACACTTGCTTTCTGGGTCTTGGAGCAGGAGTGACAGCGGATCTTGCGAGGGTAATCTACTTAAGTCATTAGCAATATGTGCAACTCAGGGAGCTCGTGAGAGACGTACGTTTGCTCGCCCAATGTCGCACGAGGTCCTGCTTTCTGTGTTTATCAGGACAGCTTGTGTGGGGACATTTTACCTTCCGTCGCCCTGCAGCTTGATCGGTTGTAGAGGGTTGACGGTTTGCCTCTTCCTCACGGCATCTGGATCTAGTGACGACCTCGTTTGGGGTCCTCAAAGTCTTTGCGGTTTCCGGGTTGGTATGTGGTAAAAGGTCTTGCAAGCGGCGGAGCAACGGAGACTGTGTCGTTAGACGTGTAGGCAAGCGTCAGCTGGACGGATCGGATTCTTACCAACTGCTGGAGTATTGCGACAAGTTCGGTCTATACCAATCAGAAGAAAACCCGACCTTACCCCAGTCTGAAGCATACCTGGCACTCTTGGAGATGACATTGTAGTGCTTCCCTTGATGGAAATTGGGCGGTGCAGGTATGGCATTCAACTATGTCTCGCTCCATTTCGTTGTGGGGTTTGCGTGAAGCTTGTGTGTTAGTGTAAAGATGCGTGCCTACCACGGTCACCCGGTTGACAGTTTTCATGGGCAGCTTACGGAGTTACTGACTCAGCCAGCATTGGGAACAGGACCTTACCAAATGGAAACCAGATTAAGAATGGTCCCACTGGCTGAATCTCACCGGGAGCCACCGAGCTATTTATGGTTCTGACGATCTTAACCACCCAGAGCTGGGCGATCGAACAGCTTGTCACCAATCATGCACAACCTTACGGACCCATAACGTTTCTAACCTTTACCATAAAATCGATTAGCCAAGCAACCTTCTCTCGACATCTACTCTGTAATAAATAATGCATCTACCTAGGGCTTACGTACATACAAACACTATTCCAACAGCCACCTGTCGCCAATTGCGCGGCCGTTACCAAAAGCCGAAGTCAAATCCATGCTCACCCCCAAAAAACAAGCTCGTTGTCATCTTTGCTGAGATACCAAGACCGTCCTCCAACAGTTAAGTACCATACTTGGGTCCTCGAATCCCATTTAAACTTATGGCGGCGCAATTCCGCGTCGAGGTATCGTAGCTGATCGCCCTCAACACGCCAGAATACTCCAGCAGATTCATTCCATATCCATGACTCTCCCAAGACGCTTGGGCACATAATCTTGAGTTCCAATGACTGACGGGCATTAGGTCTCTGAGCCAGTATGTGTCGGACTGCTCCCTCATGGCTTGTTAGGTCGAGACTGTTCCTCTCGACAACCTCAAGTAGAGCGCAGGCATCATCAAGATCAGTGCGTTCTTTCCTAGATCCCTGCCGTTCAAATGCTGTTATGATCTTCTCCCGCAGAAGCCAACGAGGACTGAAGACTGGAACTTCCACTCCGGAGATGGAGACCTGGGTAATGTCGTTGTCTGGGTCATCCAGGTTATATTGAGGTCTTTGGGGCCATGCATTGACGTCAAATATTTCGACTTCGATGTGTTTTATAGTTCCATCGGATCGTTGAAACGCCAGCGCCGGAACGGAGACGCCATGTACGGTTTTTGTGACAAAGGCTGTGGGATAGTTCTCTAAGAGCCATGCCGAGATGCTCTCGGCAGTCACACTAGCCGTTGGCTGGACAACTAGGTCGATGTCCTCGGTGCTGCGAAGTGGGAGTCCATACTGCATCCGGATAAGCATTGAGGCAGCGCCGCCACTAATGCTAAATCGTGCGTTTGCCATTGACAAGTATTGAGCCAAATTCCCCACAGCTTGAGCAAGCTCTTGTGGGGTGAGGGGTCGGGAAGTGGAGGAGCGAGGCATGATCAATAAATTCGCCAACAAAAATAAGAATAGGATCGACCCTAAATCTAGAAGCGTCAATAGTGTACATACACTAGATCAAAGGAAATGCCCTCGTCTTTGCAAACATATCGCCTTCATTTATAAAGAAATGCCTGATTCTGTCAATGCGTTCCCCTCTCGCCATATCAAACCCTACAAGTATTCTAAGAGCGTAAGGAGAGTGTGTAGGTGGTGCAAGTAATAGTGCAAGTGGTGCAAATGGCACAGTGGTAGAAGTGGTGCAAAGTGGTGCAAGTGGTGCAAGTGGTGCAAGTGGTGCAAGTGGTACAAGTGGTGCAAGTGGTGTATGACAGAGTAAGCTGATTGGACAGCAGAGTTCGGTGCTGGGACCCCGCTTAGTGACTATAGATCAACTGACCTGAGGTCGAGTGGCTGACCTGACCCCAGCCCCACTAATTTCCTTTCGTAGACAATC